>MPUH01000139.1:0-96816 GCA_001970955.1 Stentor coeruleus | reverse complement strand
TTCACTAGCTTTTCAACTATTAAACACTTATCACTAGAATTATATTTTTAATTTTAGGAAAATTTACTAAACAAACAGATCTCCAAACATTTTCTTCCTCTGTTCATAACTTCTTAACTACATTTCTTTCTACATAATTTATAATTCTCTATACAATAATCTTAAAAAAAATGCATTTTTTTATGTAGGATTCCTAAAGGCTAAAGAGCATATCCCTGAACTTAGCCAAATATTATATTTATTGATAATTATGATTTAAAGTATGATATATTATTAAATCACTTAAGATGTAAGTAAATTTATTAGATGATATTTAGTTTTAAAGGGTTTTATGATTATTGTATTGGTTATGTATAAGTAATTACTTTAGATAAGGTTGAATAAAGCTTTTTATTATTATAAACTGTATATTTATATTCATTTTTATGATGAATTAAGCTTGATAGTTGAATATTATAACTTTTAGTACAATTTTTGAGATTTCTTAGAAAAGATTACAGTTTATTGTTCATGGTAAATTTAACATAGGATAAAAGAAATTTTACCAAAATTGCAAACCTATAAATATATTTAAATAATTAATTGCATCTCCAAAGTAAAAAAATCATTATTATCTAAACACAAAATTCCTACATAAATGGGACAAAACAAAAATTTGCTCAAATACAATTTTCAATTAATTCACAGTTAACACCAGAACATTAGTTGAATTAAATAATCGAGGTTATTCAGGCTTAGAAAATTTCTACAAAGACATTTATTTATCATTTATCCATTCAAGTTTACCAAAATATACATCTGGAGATTTAGGATTTCCTATTCCATACTATTCACCAACAGTCGACCCTACAAGTTCAAATTTTGCTACCCCCAAATCTTTTGTCCCTAATGGTACTCCAGTATCTTTTTTTTGTAGCAAAATTAGCTTAAATATGATCAGTGGGTCTCAAGAAAGCTTAGACCTAGTTCGTAGTATAGTTAATTGTCCTAATACAGAAATTTATGCTACACCTTTTATAAGACTTATACTCACTGATAAATGGAAGAAAGTTAAATTTATCATGATACTTTTAGGGTTATTATATCTTATATACCTTATATGCTTATCAATATACATTATTTATTATAACGGATATTCTTCAAACACTGAAAGTAAATAAAATATATTTATAGGTGAAATCGCTTTATATGTAGGTTTTATTGTTAATTTCATAATGATCCTTTATGAAATTATGCAAATGATTATGACAGGTGCTGAATATTGGCAAGATCTTTGGAATTGGATTGATATTTCTCGTTTTGTCATTTTACAGTACTTACAGCTTTAACTTTAAATTTTGAAACTGTTTTGACTGGGAATTTTTGGTATTCGTTATTGCAAATTGTTCTTGTGCTTGTGTCTTGGGTACGTGGTTTAACTTTTTTTAGGATTTTTGATCAAACTTGTTATTTGACAGCACTGATATTTGAGGTTGTTTTTGATATGTCAAGCTTTATGATGCTAGCTTTTTATTCAGTTATAGGTTTATCACTTATGTTATTTTGTTCACTTGAAAGTTCTAATGATAGTAATTATTCTAATTTTCTTGGTTTTACGTATATGACAACAATAAGTGAATATGGGTCATTTGATTATGGTATTGAAAAATTTGACCAGATAGGCACTGTTATATTTACTGTAACTTCAGTTCTTAATACAATAGTTATGATGAACTTACTTATTTCTATAATTGGAGATACTTTCGATAGAGTTCAACAAGGAAGTGCTGTTGCTGATTTAAAACAACTTGGCAGTATGGTTTATGAAATCGAGTCGCTTATGTTTTGGAAAAAAAAATTATTCGAGAGTGTGTATATGCAGAGACTATGTCAAAAATTCGGATCTGGAGGCGATTCAAATGCTTGGGATGGGAAAATTAGAGAAATAAAAAATACTATTTTGTTTATGCATAAACCGGTTCTTAATGCTTCTAATAAATGCGATAAAACTGTAAAAAATGTTGAAGACCTGCAAATGAGAATTGGACAGGTAGAGAAAAAAATTGATGTTCTTACGGATAACATGAAAGAAATAAAAGAAGTTTTAAATTTATTAGCAAGTAAGCTTTAGTTTAAAGAAAATTTTATGTTTATGTTAAGTAGTTTTCCTTTAAAAATCTAACCACAAACTTAGTATTTTTATATTTAGTAATTGATTAAATTATTAGCTTTGTTTCAGAGCTTGGGTTTTCTTTATAGCCTCCCTTACTATATCTAACGCTTGTACCTCTTCTTGTGTGAATTCTAGCATAGACATTGTAATTTTAATAATCCCTTCAATCTCATTATTCATAATAGGTAGCCTAGAAGTAAGATTTCTAAAACTATCTTTCATAAAACTTGATCCACCATTTTTAATCTGTTCAGTTCTAAGTTTCCTTTCTAAATCCCTTATATGTTCTTTTAATAAACTCATTTGATCTAAAAAACGTTTACTATTTTTTCTTTCTTCTTCAAGTTCACCTTGTACTATTGATGGACAAGTATAAGAAAATTCAGATAATGAACTTTCTGAAATCAATGGCGTTATTGGACTTGATTTTATTAGAGAATTATCATTTTTTAATAATGAACGGAGTTGGTTTTCTAAATGGTTGACTTCATTTTTAAGTTTTTGATTGTCATCTTCTAGTTTTGAAATGTTACTTTTATAGGTTGAACTGTCAATTTTCAGAACTTCCAACTCGGTTTTAGCGGATTTTTCTTGGAAAATCAGGTCTTCCATTATTGAGTTCGCTTGTCTAGCTTCAGATTTTAATGTTTGTTGGAGTTCGATTATGAGTTTTTCTTTCTGACTGATTTCTTCGGTCAGTTTGCTGATTTCTAAACGCATTATTGATTTCTCGTAGGTTAATTGATCGAATTCTAGTTCTTTGGGTTTGAGTTGGCGAATTCTGGCACTGAGGATTTTGTTTTTGTCTTCAAGTTCTGTTATTGTTATATTCGCTATTTTCAACTCATTTTCTAATTCCCTGCTTTTACCTGCTTCAATTTTCATCTGGTGGTTTTCTTTTTCCAGCACCTGGTTCGACTTCATAAGCGAGTTCCGTTCATTTTCCAACAATTCAATAGTCTCACTCAATTCCTGTACCTTAATATCCGAATATATCCTATTCTGTTCAATAATATATTCAAAATTTTCAATCTGCACTCTAAAATTTTCATCACTCGGCATATCAGCATTTGAATTTTTCAAATCCTCATTCATAGCAATAAGAGTATTAAGATTTTCCATCAAATTCTCAGTAAACCTAGACCTAAGTTCATTTATACAATTTTCCTTATCCACAAGTTTCTGTTGGATTGCCAAATATTTCTTTTCAAATTCATCATTAGTCTCATTAATCCGTCCTTCAGCCCAAGCTTTAACACTTTCAACTATTTTCTGATAATAAGCCATGCTTTTTTTAGCATTATTTGATGTGTTTGCATTTGTCCTATTTTTCCTTTCAAGCATTTGTTTTTCTTTTTCGGCTTGTCTGCGAAAATTTTCCAGTTCTGCGCATTTGATTTCAAGCATTTTTACGGACTTTTTGTAGTCCCGCAGCTGATTTTTGAGGATTTTATTCTCGGTTTCATAGCTTGAGAATCGTTCGGTAAACTGGGACAAGTCGATTTGCGTGAAGTTTTTGCAAGAAGGGGAGTTTTTTGGACTTGGAGGAGTTTCTGATTTTATTTCAGATAACTCTTTTAGTTTCATTTCTAGTTTATGACGCTCGTTTTCATAGAAATTCACTGAGTTAAAACCTTCTTTTTCTCGGGAAGTCTTTTGAAATGTTGAGGTCTCTTTGATGAACTTTTGTGTGCTGGAAACAAGTCCTAAGAGCTTGCTTGTAAGGACTTTGTTTTGTGTTGATAGTTGCTTTTTATAAGTTTCTAGCTCTTTGATTATTATATTTGAGTCTTCAGAAAAGTTCCCAGGGAGTTTGAGGACGTTTTCTTTCCACGCTCGAAGAACATCACGTTCTACTTGTATTTTTTTAAGCAAATCTTTCAAGTCAGTGTTTTCTTGTTGTAAAGAGTAGTTTTTCTTGTCGGCAGGGCTTATTGAGCGGTATATTGATAACCTTGTAGGAATAATATCGTTATTTTCACATTTTCTCTCATTTGACAGCTTCCTCGCTTCTTTTTGAAATGTAGCAATTTTTATTTCTGTGTTTCTTACAGACTTTTCCACTGCGCCCGACAAAGGATTCACAGTTATGTTTTTCATATTTATTTCTTATAAAGGGCATTTTCTTAATTTGAACAGATTTAGTTTTTTTAATCCAATTCGACTATATAAAAACATAAACAAAAAAATAACTCGATTTAACTCTTAACTAACTATAAGAATCTTAAAAAATCCTGCATTGGTAATACAAATCCGTGAGATTACGTATTGAAGGATCACTGCTCTCTTCATCTCTTTTTCTTAACACATCTGCAATAGCTTCTCTATATTTCTGATCATTAAACTCAGCTTGTTCTTCTAAAATTCTCATATCAATACATTTGTCTTTAATCTTACAAAATTTTTGGACGAATTTCAGATCTGGCTTGATATAAACATTTGGCTCTTCGTTAGCAAATGCAATTATTTCATTTCTTGCATTTCTATTTGTCACTAAAGCATCAATATATGATTTGCAAGGGAATATATGTTTTTCCTCAAAGCTATGAGTTAAATAAATGTAAGTGAGTAAATCTTCATATTCTTTATTTCTCATAAGTTGATAGTTTTTTTCAGCCCAGTTTTTAAGAAAATATTCATAGCCTTCAGGTTCTTCGAAATTATAACAAGCAGTGTTGATTTGATATTCCATATATTCGATCATAAGATTATGTTTGACGCATACAGGATGGCATTTTATGATCTGAAATATTCTATCAATGAAAGTTTTTGGAGCACCTCTTCTAGCTGAGTATAAAGCTGTGACAATAAATCCATTGATAATGGTATAATCATGTTTTGAAAGATATTTTTCTGGAGACCCTGGGTCATAAGAACCTTCTCCAAAAATTCTGATAAAACTCTGTTTTTCTTCTGGGTTAGTTATTTTAATTACCCCCAAATAGTTGATCCCAGATTCGAATCTGTTTCTACTTGAAAACTCCACTTTGAATTCAATTGTTTCTTTAAGAGGTCCTTCGCATTTAGTGATTATAAGATCGCTTTCATGCTTAAACCTTATGATAGTTTTTTCAGCCTTGTATAAATTCCCAACTTCACAAAAATTCAAAGCAAAGAATTCTTGGTAGTCGTCACATTTGAGAATTTCTTCAAAGTTACCTTTAGGTCTCATTTCAGGTTGGAGATGTTCATTTGTAGGATTATGATGTAGTTTTTGAAGCTGCTTGATATCCATTATTACTAAAGAAAATATTTAAATTATGGTATACTTAGAATAGATATTTTTTCATATGGACTAAAAAACCATAGTAATATTTATTGTTATGAATAAATATAAAGAGATAGTTTTATATAATAATATTTATATGCTGATAATATTTTTTGATTTGGATAGATTTTTTTTGGGATTATTATAATATTAGGATTTATATTTTATGTATTTGATGTGGATTTTATAGGATTTTGAGAGAAAAATAACTTTTTATTATAGGAAAAAAGGCTTTCGGGTTGATTAAATGATATAAAAATCGCAAGTTTGAGTTGTGTATGGGAAATTGAGTTTATGGATATGTTTTTTGGTTTTATATAATCATGATTTTGTTTGTAATAACTTGATTACTAAACTGATTGAATCATTTTCAAAATTCATTTTAGAGCTTGTTTTTTGAATTGGAGTACTAATAGTAATATCTCTCAGAATAATATATAAAAATTATATTATTTTTTTGTATTTCACTAACTTATATAGCTTAAACACTAATTATTTTATATTAGGCTACACAAATTGTACAATTAAAAACTTAAAGCAGGCTAAAGTTCTCAGATATGAATTTAAACAAAAAATCAACAAGAAAAGTGCTTTTTGTTTTATGTTTAATCCTCAAGTCTAAAATCCATACACCTTAATAATTCCCAAAAGTAAAAAATCTAATTTGACACAATAAACAATCATAATTCACACTATAATCCACATTATAATTCAACAACCGGATTACTCAAAAAAATTATACATTTTTCCTAATTTTAGTGCATATAAAAATCCATTTCTATAATAATATTTACTATGAGCCGGCCTCAAGTCTCTTCTATAAAAATTTTAGTTCAAAGTATTAAGACTGGAAACCAAAAAAAACCTTTTGTTATTGCTAATATAGGAAATGATGCCCATCGGCTAAGTCAAAATACCCTTGAAAATTTCATTATCGCCCCTGGCAAAATAATCAATTATCGAGTACTAAATGATGAATCTGTCGATATAGACGAAGGGGAAATTTCCATTTGGAATAGCTTATTTTTTTTTTCTGAAAATTATTTGGGAAAAGAAATTGAAATTATAACAAAAAACAAAAACAAAAATTCAGAAGTGGCTTTGAAAATATTAATTGCTTTATCAGTAGAAGATATAAAGAAAATCATTGGCATGAGGAAAAAAAATAATTTCCGTCAAGAACAAAGTTTACATCATAATTCTACTAGCAGTAAAGAAATATATTTGAATAATACGACAATTGATGTGGATAAAAATGAGACTCAGCCAGATGTACAACAAAATAAAAGTAATTATACTTTTCTAAAAAATAAAACTAATAAAAACTGCTGCAGTAGAATATTAGCTTGCATCATTAGAATATTTTGCTGCTGCAGAGATAGAGAATCAAAAAAAAGATAAGAATAGGTTAGAATTATTTATGATTTATAATTTAGTTCTTAGTATATTCAGTTAAAAAAATCAATTAAAATTATGTATTTAATTAGATTCTTAGCCTTAACTAGAAAATAAGCTAAAAAAATACGATAAAAATTTTAATTCCAAACTAAAAAGCAAAAAGCAAAAAATTTTTAAAACAGCATATCGATTTTTCAACATAAATTTATAAATAAGTTTTCAACACCAGAAAACACCCATAATTATTTATCTTTTTTTACACTAAAACTAATCTATTTATCTAACACAAACTAANAAGAATAGGTTAGAATTATTTATGATTTATAATTTAGTTCTTAGTATGTTCAGTTAAAAAAATCAATTAAAATTATATTTAATTAGATTCTTAGCCTTAACTAGAAAATAAGCTAAAAAAATCCGATAAAAATTTTAATTCCAAACTAAAAAGCAAAAAATTTTTAAAACAGCATATCGATTTTTCAACATAAATTTATAAATAAGTTTTTAATACCAGAAAACACCCATAATTATTTATCTTTTTTTATACTAAAACTAATCTATTTATCTAACACAAACTAGCCACAAACTCAAAAATCTCTAACTAAATTCGTTTCTTCCCTATAAAACCTCTATAAACTCTCCACTTTTATTACCTTAACTGTTTTGTGGAAATAATTCTCAAGTATATGTCTGACGAAAACATAGTAGAGGTCCATATATCCAGTTTAGAAACCCATAAAAACTTAGATTGTGTAGTCCTTTTAGCTCATGACGAAGAAACAAAAACCCTTCATCCTAATGAATCAGCAACTTACAAGCTTAGTAGAGGTTCAGGAATGGGTTATCGAATATTAGATGCTGATTCCCAAGATGTAGATTCTGGGTTTTTCGAATTCTGGGATTTATATTCGCATTTCACCACAGACCAGTTAAAAACAATACAACCATTTCACTTTGTTGCCAGATTATTCGGACAAAATAGCGAATTGGTTGTTGAGTTAAAAGTAAGTCTTAATGATAAAACAAGAGAAAGAAGAATAAAAAAAAGAACTAAACTCATAAAACAATTATTAAAGTCAATTGATGAATCTTCAGAAGGATCAGAGTCTAATTCCAAGACTTCACTGTTAAAAGAAGTTTCTAGTAGCAAAAGCTTGGATGATCCTGATAAGCAGTCGGTAATATCAAATCCTATGAATATTGAAGCTTCAGAAAAGATTTCAGTATCAAGGTCTGGGTCTAGTAAAGATGAGAAAAATCATTATGGGAATGTTTTAATGAATAAAGAGGTGGAGTATTCAGGAAAAGAGACTGAGGTTCATGGGGGAAAAGGGGCAAGCTCTTCAATGACGGATCCTAAAGGAAAAAAGAACTCTAAGTTTATGTGTTTTAGATGCTGCTAAGAAGGTTAATATTAATGAATAGAGTTTAAGTAATAGTTTTGGATTTTCTTTTGAGGGGATTATAATAGCTATGATTAAGGCCAATCAAAAGAGTCGTAATAAGACAATTTTTCTATTGACAGTAACAATAGAAGCACTACTTTATGATGCTATGAGTAAAAACTTATGCTTGCTTTCAACAAAAAAAAGTAAACCAAGTTGTTTGATGTTCACACAAAATCGTAAAAGTAGTGAGAAAATTTCAATAGGGAAAAGACCTGCATTACCTGCTCCTCCACCTAGTAAAAAGATGAAAATCAATGAGAAGTCCACGAAAGAAGTTCTTATGCCGATATTTTCGCCTAGTGAGACGCTAATGCCAAAAACAAGTTTAAATATAGTTAGTGTTAGAAGAGATCATGAGTTTATAGTCAAGAATTTCGGGATTAAAATCAAACCTATTTACAAGCAAGAAAGTTTACAAAGACTCTTTAGATTATAATAGAATATGTTATAAACTTAAGCTTTTATTAACTAAATACATCACAAAATATCTAATGAAAATACAACCCACCTTCAAATAAAAAAAAATAATCTCTCCATATAATCTACCCTAGCAAACCTCGCACATAATTAATCCTTTGTAATCCTCAAACTATAAAAACTTCTCACAATTTAATAACTACATTCATCCAAATCCAAAATCCCAGGACTTTAAAATTAGCTATTTTACTTCTTTATTCAAACAAAAATATTTTTTTTATCATAATTAATCATTATCATGGAGAAAGCTTACACCAAAGTTTACAAGCACTGGCATGGAAATAACACCTTACTATTTGGAGGAAGGGTAATCTTAGGGTATAAAACATATAGTCCAAACTACATCCACGCAATTGGTTCATTATTCCTAATAATATCCTCAGAAGTAATAATGATCTCAACAGTTTCAACAAACAATCAAATATCCTTAACTCTCTTCAGCCTTTTATTTACAATCTTAACCTCAACATTTCTTATCATATTATCATCAAGTAATCCTGGTTATATCCCAAAACAAGAATTCCCTTTTGCTAGAGGTCCAAGTGAAAGTCCTATTTTATTAACAGCATTAATAAATGAACCTTCAAAACAATCAGCAATCGAAAGGATATCATTTGAACAAGTTTATAATTCTTCAATAATAAAATTGAAATCCTGTCGTTCCTGTTGGATTGTCCGTCCACCAAAAGCAAGTCATTGTACATTATGTAATTTATGTGTTGAAGGTTTTGATCATCATTGTCCATGGGTTGGTACATGTATAGGTAAAAGGAATTACAATATTTTCCTTTTGTTTATTTTTTCATTATTTATGCTTATTAGTATAAATTTGACAATTTGTATGCTTGAACTTACTAAAGGTATTGAAAATAGTTCAGAGTCAGCTGAAGAGTTTTTACAATCAACAGGTTCAGCGGTATTTTTTTCAATGTATATGTCGGGTGCAGGGTTTTTTGTTGGTGGGTTGAGTTCATTTCATATATATTTGTTGTTTACAGGTTACACAACTAATGAAGCTTTAAAAAAGAAAATCTACTACCCAAAACACAACCCATTTGCTCGTGTTTCTATATGGAGGAATATTTTATATGTGTTTTGTATCAAAAAATTTTCATTTTTCAATTTGACCGCTTCAGTTCCTGTAACCAACAAAGATTTATGCAATATCTGCCCATCAGAATCAGCTATAAAAAAGTCTTTATCCAACTCAATAGATTTTGAAAAAACATTCAATGAGATTAAAACTAAAGATTTAAATGGTGCTTGTATAAAGCCTACTGATGAGTATATTAACTAAACATATTATCATAAATATTTTAAAAAAACTGAAAAATATCGTGAAAAGAAACACATAAAAACTTCTAAATCTTTAAATAACTGATATAAATGGATATAAGTAAATCAGAACAACGTAGTTTGATATCTCAAAAGTCAGTTAAGTGCAGCAAGTTTTCAAAAAGAGATGAAATTCCTCTGTGTTTTTTAGAAAACACACCAAAAGAAGCTCTTGTACTTGAGCATGTAAAAGATTTAGAGCGGCAATTTCGACTTTCTTATAGACATGATGCGAATCGGCCTCTTTTACTCTACCCAAAGAACGAATGTGGAACAGAAAAGTTCATCTGCACGACAATGAGAACTACACAGATGGCTTTTTTAGAACTTTATGACTGGCAACAAGCCGCAGAGTTTATCGCCAACTTCCTTGAATATGAAGAACTTAACCCTCCAGATCAATTCCCAGAATGTATCCCCGCTCCAAGTAATGTTTTAGCTTGGCAATATGGAGATTGTTTTGATTTCGCCATAGCTTTATGCTCAATACTAAGAGGAGCAGGTTATGATGCATATTGTGTTCATGGAAGAGCCCCAAAAGAAATCACAACAAGAGATCAAACTAGAACAAAATGTCCTTTAGAAATAAAAGAAAATGAAATGCCAGACACAACAGAACTCCCTGAACAAAAAGATGATAAAGAATTTGAAATCCCTATAAAACCTCCACTGATATCTGAATTCGTGAAATCACAACAAGAAAAAGAAGATCAAGAAAGAGAACAAAAAAGGCTTATTGAAATGACTATAGATGATGATGCACCTGAAATACAAACACCTGATATAATGAAAGATAAAAGACTTCATTGCTGGGTATTAGTTATGGAAGGTGGCAGAGGTATTACTGAAAGTTTTTTTATTGAACCAACAACAGGTAAATCTTTTCCTTTGACAAGAAGTTTATATGAAAATGTAGAGTTTGTTTGGAATGACCAGAATTTTTGGATTCATTTATATCCAAATTTAACTGTTGATGCTGTGGATTTTGAACTTTATAGTGAAAAATGGGAACATGTGATGCTACCACCGATTGATAAGAAAAAAGATAAGAAAAAAAACGATAAGGATGAAGAAGGGGAAGAAGGAGGGGATGATAGGAAAATGAATTCAGAAGAACTTGGAACTGATGGATATGTGAGGATTATAGATCATGTTTTAGATTTACCCCCTTCTTGGTGTCCTAAATTAAGGATTGATAGAGAAGTTTTTGCTAAAAAGTGCCCAATGGGTGAAAAGACTTTATTTTATGAGAAATGTAAAGTTGAGTATTATGCAGAATATTCACAATATGATGGGCTTATTATGTGTTTAACTTATTATCATGATTATAAAAGACATATAGTAAAAGAAATTAGATGGATTTATAAAGGAAGACAAGATAATTTAGTTATTAGAAGAAGATTTCCTTTAGAGTATAAAACAGTAGAAGATTATGCACCAGGGTGTACGTATCATTGGAAACAAATTGTTGAAATTGATGGTAAAAGCAAGATTGTGATTTATTACCCAACACGTTATAATGATGGACTTATAAGACGTGAAGAGATTTTCGAACATAAAACAAGAGAGTTTTTCCAGGATCGAGATGATTATATGATATACAGATCATGGAAAATCGTTAATAGGAAATCTAATACAAGAGATTTAGTATTAGGAGATTATGTTATAGTCCATATGACACAAAAATATGATAGAAATCCAAATCTTCCTGCAGGAGGGAAGATTGAAAAAATTGTCTATGATATTGCTAAGAAAAAACATATTGTTTATTATCATTATGAACCAGGGAGTATAAAAAGAAATGTTGTTGAATACCCAAGAGATGTGCTTAATAGCCTTGGGAAAGTTTCAGATGGCCAAGAGACTGAAAAAATTGATGAAGTCCGCCAACAGAAACTTCAGCATTTCAACGAAATGGAAAAAGCTTGTTTTACCGGGATTAAAAACCAAGAAAGTAGTCTTAATCAGGATGAAGAAAGTTATACAAATCAAGAAGAAGGTTGGGCTAAATTTAAAAAGAAAAATGATGTATATGGTGCTTTACAAGAAGGTCTTATAACAAAAAGCATTTATGATAAAGCTAGAGAAAATATTAAAGAAGTTGAAAAAGAAAAAGAAGAAGATAAAATTGCAGAAATTACATCAATTGATTATTTAACCCCTGTGCTTAAAGAATTAGGATATGAAAGTAAACAACTTAATAGTTCTGAAGCACAAGATGTTGAAAATAAAGTTATGAGTTTATTAAAAGAAAGATTATTACATAGAGCGAATATTATTAAAAATAGTTTAGAAAAAGAGAAGAAAATGTTACAGGAAGAAATGGTAAAGGATATTTAGAATAGGTTTTCAAAAAAAGGTGATCATGCAACACCTGATGATAGGAAGCGTTATGAGGATTTGTATCAGGAAATGAGCTTTAAGATTGAGATTTTAGAACAGAGAGTTGCTAGGCATGAGGAACAAGCGCTTAAGAAATATGCGGAAATGTCGTTGAAACTGAAAAATGAATCGATTTTGGGTGCACTTCACACATATCATAAGAAAGAGTAGTTAGGCTATAGTTAAGATAAAATTGTTATTGGGAACTTTTGGATGTTGGAATGAATATTTTTGTAGGAATTTTTTTATAATTGTTTGCAGTTTTTAATAGTTTATATGGTTTAATCATAGGAAGTACCTGTTTTTTATAATTTATTTGCTTTTGTAAATATTAACAATATTACCAATTATAATATATCTGCACGATAATCTTAAAGCTCTAAATCACAAAATCATTAACAAAAACTACCTTCTCAAAATTATAACCACAATAATATGATCATATTAAAATCTTATAGCAAGTTGCAAATTATACTTTAACCATAACATATATAAAAATGAAGCATCTCTCACCAATTACACCAAAAATATCACGAGATTTAGCTTTTAGACCAACACAAAGATATGGTTCACATCAAAAAATGCGTCTTCGAGTAAAAAACGACAGTATTGAAGAACTAAAATCCTTTGTCCCAGACTGGCTTTCAACTAATAGAGATTTTATAAGCTGCTACAAGAAAATGAAGTACCAAGTCGACATAAACCTAGCTGATGTTTGTCAAAAACTCCACAACAACCGTAATAATGACGAGAAAAAGGCTTTGATAAATTGGATTAAAAATAAACCTTTTTTCATGAATATGAGTAAAGATATTGTTAAAAAAGTTTGCAATAAACTTTCATGTTCTACATATAAACTTGGTGATGTGAGTAAGATATATATAGTTATTCATGAAAAAGATGAACCGAATTGTATGTATATTATATATGAAGGTATTGCAGGGATTTATAGATACAATCAAAGAATAAATCAAAGAGATGAAGGCGATCCGTTAGGTGAAAACGCTTTAGAAAATGATGTTTGTAGAACTGCGACAGTTATAGCTGAGTCTAGTATGATATTATTCAAACTCAAACGTAGCGACTATGAAGACATAATGCTAACAGTAAAGAAAAATGAAAAAAAATCTCAGATTGTATTTATAAGGTCGATTTCTGTTTTTAACTCCTGGAATGATGTGAAAATCATGATGCTTAGCCATGCGATTATTGTTTCAAATTTTTCAAAAGGCGAAATTGTGTATGAACCAAATGATTTTAGTCACTCTTTTTATATAATAAAACAAGGGGTAATTGAGTTACAGACTGAAATCAAAATTTTAGAGGAAAATAAATGGCCCGTAAGCCCAAGAGAATGGAATGTTAGAAAAGTGACGAAAAAAATCTATCATCCTGTCAAAACCTTGGGCCCAAAAGATTATTTTGGCCATGTTGAGCTTTTGGATAAAACTTTTCGACAGACCCGAGCTTTAGCGATATCACAATGCACACTGTTTATTATAAACAGGTCTAGTTTTGAAGAACTTTTCAACCCACGCGACCAAGAAATGCTTAAAAACGACTCTGAAATCCCAAGCAAAGAGGAAATTGAAAAAATGATTAAAAAGTCTAAAAGCGATATTTTGGAAAAAGAAAAAATCATCATGAATGCTATGATAGAAAACAAACGAGGATATACGGGGAAAAATAAAAAGTTTGATAAATGGATGAAGTTTGTTAAGGAAAGAATCATCACACAAAAAAATAATATGAAAAAAACTATTGTAAAACNAAAAATAATATGAAAAAAACTATTGTAAAACATAAATTGGAAAATATAAGGTTGACAAGGGAAGATATATAAATTCAAGTGTGGTAATTGGGTTTTTTTTTTCATTATAATAATAGAAAATTTAAGCTTTTTGCAATTTGTTTTTGTAGTTAGTTTTATGGTATAAGTTATTATAAATAAAATGAGAACTTTGAGGAATAGCTTCGGCAATGCGACTGATTTACATAAAAGTTTACAAGGTTATGAGTCTTTGAAATCAAATTTGGTTGAGTTCCCAAATATTGAATTTTCGAAAACAAGGAATAATTCTCTTGATCCTACAGTTAAATCATTGAAACTCAAACTTACAGAAATGGAAACAATTGTTAAAATTAGTAGAGAGAGGGTTAGGCTGCTGGAGAAAACAGTAGAAGATTTGTCTATGCAGTTGGAAAAACTACAGAATATAAACAAAACTTTGCTTTCGGAAAAACTGGATCTTAATTCTTCGGAAATTCACTTTTTTGTTCAGGATTTGATAGTCGCAGATGTAAAAAAACAACTCGAAGACGCTCATGGAGACATAGAAAAATACCGTATGGATGCTGAGCGGATGAAAAAGCGCTACGAGTCCATCGTCCAAGAAAACAAACGTATCGAAGGAAGTATCAAAAGATACCGCAAAATCATCTCTGAAATTGGTTTCCAAAAAATCCAAACTATCGATACCGTAACAGCAGACGACGCAGAGTCAGTTCTCCCAAGCATAAAAAAAAGCTGGGGTGATCCTCCAAAAGCCCGTAATACAGACAAGCATCGTGTAAAAGTATTACCTATAATCGAACAACACGTTAAAGAAATGACTGAATCAACAACAATACCTCTAATATTAACTAAACTTTGTGAAGCTATTCGCCAAATCACATCATGTCAAAAAATTTCAATATACATAGTATCCCCAAGTTTACAACAAGTTTATGTTCAATATTTTCAAAGTATTCAACATGTACAAAGAGTATTATTAGGAAATACATGGGTACAATTACATACAGACCCATCATGTGATGTTGTTGAACCATTATTTAGTAAAGTTGAAGAAATTATAACAGGAGTGAGGACAACTGAAAAACTTATTCAAAGCGTATCTTTACAGAAAGAACCAAGTATAATCATACAATGTTTAAATCCATCAAGACCTTTTGATTCAAATGATGAGAAATTTATATCGATACTCATGTCACATATGGCAGCTTGTGTAAAAATTGTTGTGTCATTAAAGAAAGAAAAGTTTTTAAGAGAGCAGCTTGTTGATGTTGTGAATGTATCAGCTGGGATTTCAAGAGCTCGTAATCATCAGAGTTTGGCTAATTCAGTAGATCAGCTTTTGCCGAAGTTCTTTGAATGTGAGACTGCAGGAGTTGTTTTTGTAGATGAAGAAAGCCAAGAGTTTTATACATTAGCTTATTCATCAAGTCAAGATGAGAAATTTTCTCAAGATATTATTCGATTCCCAATAACCATGGGATTGACTGGGGAAACATACAAAGGCCGAACTTATCATATATTTGAAAATGTTAAAAAAAAACATCTTTATAACCCTGAAATCGACAATATCGCCTCAGCTTCTGACCTTAACACTTGTTTTATGAGCTGTTTAAATGGCCCTAATAATACGATTTATGGAATAATGCAACTTGGTAATAAAAGTGGGGGTTTTTCACAAAGAGATATACAATTAGTAACTAGTTTTAGTACAATTCTTGGATATATGATAGCTGGGATTAATGATATATCTGAAGCTATGGAGTTGACAATAAAAATGAAACAACATTTAGTTAATTTAAGCCTTGGATTAGGTGGTGATATAAATGATCTATCCCCAGATAGTTCAGGAATTATGGACCAGTTAGAGATTATTAAGTCTATGGTTAGAACCTGGTCTAAGTCTAAAAAGCAGAAAATGCAAAATCTTTAATTATAACCTAAGCTTTCATTATATAAAAAAAAAATTTTTTTTACTTATAAAATTCATGGAAAACTCTTTGCTTGGAGAGGCTAAGGTTAGAAGATATGAAGGAAAATTGTATAGGTATTTTATGCATAATTGGGATAATGAAAAGAAGAAAAGACACTTTTTTATTCGACTTGGGGGTTTGTTGGTTGTGATTTTAACGATTTATTTGGTGACTAGAATCAACATGCCAGTTGTGTCTTATAAACAGTGTATGGTTGATAAAGTTTTTGATATGACAAATTCTTTGAATAAGTATTTTGCCTTAAACCCTCAAGTCAAAAATTCATTTGAGATTTTTTCATCGACACTTATTGATATTAATTTACTATGTTTTGCTGTACTTTATGGACTTTGGGGTACAACCTGGAAGCCATTAGTTTTTTCAGTGTCATTTTTTATATTTAGAGGCTCATTACAAGCTGCAACAATCCTAGGTTTTCCTGAAGGATTTATATGGGAATTTCCTGGATTTTACTCAGTACTTGTAACTTATGTCAAAAGTTCAGATTTTTTCTTTTCTGGACATGTTGGTGTTATGCTATTTTGTGGGATGTTTTTCTATGAACATGGACATAATAGATTGTTAGGGTATTCAATTTTTTGTATATTCTGTGAGGCTATTGTAATGGTTCTTGTAAGATGTCATTATGGTATTGATATTGTTGGAGGACTTATATTCTCTCATTATATATGGATAATTAGTGAATGGCCTGCAAAAATTATAGACAAGCTGGGATATGATGAAGATCAGCATAGATAATCCTAATTACAACTACAGGGGAAATTGGATTTTGACTTTTGCCGATTTTTCGTTTATAATAATAATAAAATCATGGAAGTTTACGACCAGTCTTCAAGCGAAGGAAATGAGGAATCAGTATCAAAACTACGTATTCAAGTGAATCAAATCCTAAAACGTGAACTCATAGACTATATGCCGACAATAGACGAAGCAGATCAAGAACCTGATATAAGCATCTTGGAACCATTTCCAAGGTGTAACACATACGCTACATTTGATAAAAGCATGGATATCTCTCATTCAATAAGTATTTCCGATATGGAATCTATGAAATTCGAAGCAAGTAAAGATGATTCTTCTCTTTACCTAAATTCCAAATCTTCAACAAGGTCTGCAAGAGTTTTTAACAAACAAGAAGCATCGCAGTTTTTCAAAGTGATCCAAAAACTCAACGAAGAACTTTGGGAAGCTATAGAAAGTGATGATTTTGATGATGTCAAACGATTATTAAATCCTTCACAACCACATCATATGATTCCTCAAATTAACGCCCAAGGGTTAAACAATTGGACTGCTTTACATATTGCAGCATCAAGAGGTTATAAAAAAATATGTAAACTTTTACTTTTATGTGATGATAAACCTTGTATTGATGCTCGGACATCTATGAATAGAACACCTTTACATTTGGCTGTGATACAAAATCATTATAAAATCGTCAAACTTTTGTTAGATTTTTTAGCTAAGATTGACTTAGTAGATAATGATTATAATACAGCTTTACATTATGCTGCAAATCAAGGATATGAAAATATTGTTGAATTACTTTTGAAATCATCAGCTAACCCTGAGTTAAGGAATATTTTTGGAAGGACACCAGCGGATATTGCTTTGAATTATGAAACAATTTTGGTATTTTATAAGTTTTATAAAGAGAAAAATGAAGATGTTCCTATGACTGGGTATAATAGGCAGGTATTTTTTAGGACTTTAAGACATAATTCAAGAGAAGATCAGGTTAATAAACTTTTGCTTAAGTCAAAGATTGAACCTACACAAAATGATATTAAGTTATTTAATGAAAGACCTAAAATTCAAGTTGCATCTGGGGTTAAAAAAAAAGCTATTGTGTTTAAAATACCTGAGTCAAAAGTTGGACCGAAAGATTTTACAGCTACTATGCAGCTTGGGAAAGGGAGTTTTGGGTCGGTGTATTTGGTTGAGAAAAATGATACGAAAGAACTTTTTGCTTTGAAGGTTTTAGATAAAGAAAGGATTATACAAAGGAGAATGGAAAGGTATGCCTTTACTGAAAGAAATATTCTTCTCCGTCTAAATCACCCATTTATCGTAAAACTTCATTACGCTTTTCAAACCCCAGAAAAGTTGGCTTTAGTAATGGACTACTGCCCAAACGGTGATCTTGGAAACATATTAACTCGCGAGAAAATCCTCAAAGAAGACGTAGCACGTTTTTATATAAGTGAAATAATCTTAGGTATCCAAGCTCTTCACAAGGAAGATATACTATTCCGAGACTTAAAACCAGAAAACATATTAATAGAAGAAACTGGGCATATAAAAATAACAGATTTCGGGCTTTCAAAAGAAAACATGAACTCGAAAAAACTCACAACTTCCTTTTGTGGTTCTGCCGCTTATTTTGCCCCAGAGATGGTAAAACGTGAAGGACATACAAAATCAATTGACTGGTATATACTTGGAGCTATTTTATATGAAATGCTTATAGGTGAACCTCCTTATTATCATCCAACACGTGAAATATTATATAAAAATATAAAATCAGCACCATTAAAATTTAAAGGATCATTATCAGAAGAAGCTAAAGATCTTATATCGAAATTGCTTATAAGAAATCCTAAAAAAAGACTTGGGGCTTCGAAATCTGATGCTGAAGAAATCAAAGCGCACAAGTTTTTCGAATCAATTGATTGGGGAATGATGATGCTTAAACAATATCCTCCTCCACCTTTTAGGAATATTTTGAGGGTGCCAAAGAAAATCTCGCTAAGTAAGATATATGGAATACTTGATGAAAACCAAATGGAAGAACCGAAGAAAATAGATGGTTGGTCTGTATTAGAATGCTAAATATTATAATAAATTTTAGTTTGAAAATCTTCAACCTAACTTTTTCTTCATCTTCCTTTTTCATTCTCCCACCGCATTAAAAATCCTCCTATCATTTCTCCTATACTCAAACCTAAAAATATAATTTAATTAAATCTCTTATCTCATATCCTACTTCAATACAAAATCACTAACATTTAAATTCATCTTCAACTTAGATAATAAATATCCCATTACTAAAATAATAGTCTAACTAAGGTGTTTTAATCGATATAACTTGCTGACATGCAGGGCAAATATGATAAGTATCTAAGCAAGGGTCGCATATAAGTGGATAAATACAGAACGGGAAGCAAAAGCAGCACAATATAAGGCAAATAATCCATGCTGTATTTCCAGCTCTTTTCTGAACATTAGTAAGAACTGTTTGTCTGCAATGTGGGCATACAACTTCAGTAGCCATATCTCCAAGAATTAGAAAATTAGCACCAACAATTTGCCCACCAAAACCAGGTTGTAATGGTTGAACTATATAACGAGGCTGATTCTGAGGAGGATATGCTGGAGGATAAGGACCTGAATTAAGAGGTTGAGCATATTGACCTGAGTTAGGAGGTGGAACATATGCACCTGGATATCCTGGTTGAGGTCCTGAAGGCATATAGTTTGCAGGAGGATAATTTTGTGGAGGATAGTTTTGTGGAGCGTAATTTGATGGGGGATATGCTTGAGGGGCAGGCTGGCCGAAGCCTTGAGGTCCCCCTTGATTATTCTCTACAAGTGGTCTTCTGTCACCGGAATCCATTTTTTATAATTTTTAATGAGATTTAGATAAAGATTTGAATATTTGATGAAATGAATATGTGATGATTTTGATTAGCATTAAGTTGTGGGCTGAATTTAAAATTATTTTTATAATAGAATGCTGGCTAGTTTTTTAGAAGATATGATTTTTTTTGTACAATTTTTAGCTGGGGATGAAGTGTGGGAAAAAGAAAAGGGTTTTATTTAATAGAATATTTAGATTTTTGCTAAAGGTTTTTAATAAAAGATTATGAAGATGTTGTTTTATTAAATAGATTATATTATTACGTAGAAATAATCCATAGTATATAAGAGGAACAGAAATCTCATAATTCAATCACAGAAAAACTATTCATTTATAAAAACATAGCATTATTATTTTTTCTCTGCTTACAAAAATATACGAATATACTAAATTCATTCCAATTTTATTTAAAAAAAAAATTCCAAACTTCAAACCATCATCACAAAGCTTAATTTCCTTACCAAAATCCAAAAAAATCACATTTCATAAGCTTCAAATTTTATAACATCATCTGACCATCTAAACACTAAAATAGCTAATATAAATGGAACGCAGAAGGTCTCGGAGTCCTCGTGCAGCACCAACCAGAAACCCACTAACTCAAAAACCTTATTCATCCAACTATACAAAACTCCTAAAAGACCGTAAATCCTTACCAGTCTATGAAGCTTTACTACAACTAGAAAATCTTCTCAAACTGCATCAAGTGATTATCTTACAAGGAGAAACAGGTTCTGGTAAGACAACTCAAGTGCCTCAATATTTAGCAGGCCTACAAAAAAAAGTTGCATGTACACAGCCAAGAAGAGTCGCAGCGATGAGTGTTGCAAAAAGAGTTGCTGAAGAAATGGATGTAAAACTAGGCGAGCATGTTGGTTATTCAGTAAGATTTGATGAGTGTTCAAGTGAGTCTACATTGCTTAAATACTTAACAGATGGTATGCTTCTTAGAGAAGCCATGAAACATCCAACACTTGATCAATATGACATTATAATCTTAGATGAAGCTCATGAGCGGACCTTAGCAACAGACATTCTCTTCGGACTTATGAAAGAAGTCTTACAAAAACGTCGAGATTTAAAAGTTATAGTCATGAGTGCTACATTAAACGCCGATAAATTCCAACATTATTTTGAAGGGGCCCCCTTATTAAGCGTCCCTGGAAGGCTTTTCCCAGTAGAAGTTTTTTTTACACAAGTAGCCGAAGAAGATTACGTCGCTGCTGCAGTAAAAACTGTAATGCAAATACACGCTTTTGAAGACCCTGGGGATATCCTAGTATTCCTTACTGGTGAAGAAGAAATAGAAACCGCTTGTAGGAACATAAAAAAAGAAGCAAACAAATACGGTGAAAGTGTAGGGAAATTACTAGTAATACCTTTATATTCAACACTTCCTCCATCAGCACAACAGAAAATATTTGAACCCGCACCAGGACCGAATACAAAAAACATCCCTGGAAGAAAATGTATTATAGCTACAAACATAGCTGAAACTTCTCTAACAATTGATGGTGTTGTTTATGTTGTAGACTCAGGATTATCTAAACAAAAAGTATATAATCCAAGAATGAGAGTAGAAAGTTTAATGGTATCACCTATATCTAAAGCTTCAGCTAAACAAAGAGCTGGACGTGCTGGGCGTACTCAACCTGGTAAATGTTATAGATTATATACAGAAGAAACTTATAGATCAGAATTACAAGAAACTACTCATCCTGAGATTTTAAGATCTAATTTGACTAGTGTGGTTTTAACATTAAGGGTAATGGGAATAGATAATCTGGTTAAATTTGATTTCATGGACCCTCCTGCACCAGAAACTATGATGCGAGCACTTGAAATTCTGAATTTTCTTGGAGCTTTAGATGATGAAGGAGATCTAACAGAACTTGGGTCGCTTATATCAGAATTCCCTTTAGACCCTGAACTTAGTAAAATTCTTATAACAAGTGAAAGGTTTAAATGTAGTGATGATATTCTAACATTATGTGCTATGCTTTCTGTTCAAAATCCATTTTTAAGACCAAAAGAATCAGGTGAAGTTGCTGATAAGGCTAAAGCTCAATTTGCTCATCAAGATGGAGACCATTTAACTTTAATTAGTGTATTTTCAGCATATATTCGAGAAGGACAAAGACAAGATTGGTGTAGTCATAATTTTATAAACCCAAGAAGTATGAGAGCAGCAGCAGAAATTCGTGACCAGCTTCTTGTAAAATTCAATAAACTTGGGCTTCAGGTTCTTTCAGAAGAACGTGGGAGAAGCGAAAATATAAGAAAATGCATTTGTAGTGGATTTTTCACACAGGTAGCTTGTAAAGAGAAAAGTAGTATTTATGCAACATTGAAAGAAAAACAATGTGTAGCTATTCACCCATCAACTACTTTAGCTTTTAGACCTGAATGGGTTTTATATCATGAATATATTTTGACATCAAAAAATTATATAAGAACTGTTAGTATTATTAACCCAATTTGGCTACTTGAGTTAGCACCACATTATTTTGAGCTTGAAGGTTTTCCTGATTCACAAGGAAAAAGGCAACTTGAAAGTCTTAAGAAAAGTAGAGCTAAAAACAAAAAATAGTAAATATAACAATTGGCTAAATAGTTAGGAATTATAAAGTTGCTTAATGATATATGAGTATTTTTTTAGATGATTTTCTAATTCTTCTATACTGAATAAAGTATTCTCTGTTGTTAAAAATGTAAGGTGAATTGTCTTTTTTGTAAGTCTTGTGAGAATATTTTTAAGTTTATCATCGACTCTGTGAAATCCTGTTATTTGTAATTAATAGGCGCTGAATTTGCTGATAGCTAAAATCTCTTATGAGCATAAAATATGCTAAAATAAATTATAGTTAATTCCTATCCATTATACATAGCCACAATTAAAATAATTTATTTTTCTAAAAAATCTATTATNTGAAATCCTGTTATTTGTAATTAATAGGCGCTGAATTTGCTGATAGCTAAAATCTCTTATGAGCTTAAAATATGCTAAAATAAATTATAGTTAATTCCTATCCATTATACATAGCCACAATTAAAATAATTTATTTTTCTAAAAAATCTATTATAACTACTCTACCTTATATCAATAATGATATTTTTATTTACTAAACCTAGGCTATATTTTATCACTAACTAGTTGCTTTCACAAACTTCAATTATTAAGTATTATAACACCAATTTGCTGTTCTTAAAATCGACTAATTGTTATATTAAATATCAAATTAAACCAATAAAAAAAATAACTTATTTTTTAAAGTCCTAAAAAATCTCAGTCCTAATACAATTTCAAAAATATTCTTCAAATTAAAATAGGCACATCTATTATATAGCAGTATCACAAGAAACATAATAAAATAGGCACATCTATTTTATAGCAGTATCACAAGAAACATAATAAAATTGCTTTGAAAATATTAATTACATTTTCATCTTGTATTTTAAATAATTTTTATTCAATCCATATTTGCCATTATTTTTACGTAATAATAATAATGGCAAATAGAGGAAAAGCTCCAGCAAGGCCGCTAGAGGGTAATATAATCGTTAGCTGCAGATTTCGTCCTTTAAACGAAAGGGAAAAAGAAAAATCAATGGAATTGAATGTTGAATTTCCATCTGATGGAAAAACTGTAACAATAAATCAACAATTTGAAGGCTTTGGCCAACAAAGATTTAATTTTGACTTTGTATTCCCTCCATCAACAGAGCAAAAAATAGTATATGAAACTACAGCTAAGCAAATTGTAGATGCAGTCATGGAAGGTTTTAATGGGACAGTTTTTGCTTATGGTCAAACATCTTCTGGTAAAACTTTTACTATGGCAGGTCCTGACATATACGATGAACAACTAAAAGGTATCATCCCAAGAATGGTTTTTACTGTATTTGATAGAATATCTAAAGCTGAAGATATGGAGTTTTTAGTCAAAGTTGGTTTTTGTGAAATATACAATGAAAAAATTAAAGACCTTATCGATCCAACAAGAAAAGATCTTAAAGTCTCTGAGGATAAAGCAAGAGGAGTATACATATCAGGACTTAGTGAGCATTATGTGGATTCTGGAGAAGGTCTATTGAAATTCATGGATTTAGGTCAAGCTAATAGAGAAGTTGCTTTTACCAACATGAATGCAGGAAGTTCTCGATCCCATTCAATTTTTATTACAACAATAAATCAAAAAAGCTCGATAGATTTTTCTGAGAAAACTGGGAAACTGTTTCTTGTCGACTTAGCAGGCTCAGAAAAAGTTGGCAAGACAGGAGCAACTGGAAAAACCTTAGAAGAAGCTAAAAATATCAATAAATCTCTTACTTGCTTAGGAAAAGTTATCATGTCTCTAACTGATGGAACTTCAACCCATGTTCCATATAGAGATTCTAAGCTAACAAGAGTACTTCAGGATTCACTTGGAGGTAACTCAAAGACTGCATTGATTATAACTTGCTCACCTTCTCCATATAATGAATCAGAAACAATAGGTACACTACGGTTTGGTATAAGAGCAAAAGCTATTAAAAATAAACCTAAAGTAAATAAAGAGTTCACTGTGGCTGAGCTAAAAATCATGCTAGCTCGTGCTGAAGTTGCAATAATGCAAAAAGATAAACGAATACAAGAATTTGAAGACTTATTGAAAAAACATAATATTGTTCTGCCAACTGAAGGCTCAATAGATCAGCGTGCTGAAGAAGAAGAAAATGAGATTTTAAAAGAGTTAAAAGAAACTAAAGACAATTTGAATATAGAATATGAGAAAAATGAAAAGTTTCAAGCTGAACTATCAGAACTTCAGTTAGTTTATGAAACTCTTAATGAAAATCTTAAGAATATTAAAATGAAAAATGAAGAACTTGATGAATTGGTTAAATATAATGAAGAACAATTAGAAAGCAGTAATGAGACTAATAAAACAATAGGATTTGAGCTTAATCAGATAATGACTGAAAAGTCTGACCTGGAAAAAAGAATTGAAAACCTGATTTTTGAATTAGAAAATATGAAAAACTTTAAACAGGAAATTGCAACACCGATTATGAGGAAGGAAACTAGTGAGATTATTACTATTGATAGTGAAATGGGCAAATTCAAGAGTTTGGAATTAAAAATACTACAAGTTGAAGATATTCTTAAGTCAAAATTATCATCTACTGATGATCCTACACAGCTACGACAACTGTTTATTCAGAGTTTAGTTGAAGAAAGGAAGATGATTGATGAGCATATTTTCCAGAAATTTCTTGAAAATTATTTCTCTGAAGTTGAAAGGCTGAACTCACAAGTTTCTCAATCAAATTCAAAATATCAAAAAGTCATGAATCAGTTATCAGCTGATCAGAAAAAAATTAAAAACGATTTGGAAAGAGAAAGGTTTCAAGTTGAAAATTTAACTTTTTTGTATAACAAACTTTCTAATGAAAAGACTAATTTTAGAATAGAACAGCAGCTTGGTAAGAAGAAGATTGAAAAACTTTTAGATATACAGAAAGAGCAGAATGAAGAAATAGAGTCATTAAAATTGAATCTGGATGAACTTACTAGCCAACTGTCTGCAAAAGCGCTTGAAATGGTTGAGATGACTCAAAATGATGAACAGACACCAACTGTTTATAGCAATGTAAGGAAGCCAATAAAGGGAGGTAGTAAATTTTTGGCTGGTATGGTAGGATCTGATATTAGAAATGCTAAATTCTTCCAGAACTTCTTAAAAAAAGCTGATGATTAGCAGAATAACTAGATAATTATAATGACTATAATTTAAAGCAAAATAATTAATTTAAATACTGAAATAAAGATTAATTCCAAGGAATGAACTATGAAAAAGTTTTGTAAAGTAGATAAAAATTTGTAATAGAGATATGGAAGTCCAGAAATTAGTATAAAATCTTTGATACTTTTATTTTGAACATAAAACAACCTATTAGATAATAATAATCAGAATATTTTTTATAACAGTTACTGATATGAGCTTTTTTGGTGTAACTCTTTATTGTGTCAAATAGTATAAGCCTAATAAATTTTTTTTATACAGATGCATGAATATTGAAATATACTTTCTTTATGAAAATTTATTTACACAAACCTATTTAAATATAATACTGGAAACCGCTTTAGAAATATTGTAATTTGATGATATTTAAAATCATTTAGTCATAATAAATTATTAATAATAAAGGATGATGAAAAGATTGACTTCATTTAATAATAGTATTTTTTAATGAATGCTTGAGTTATGAGATGTTAAAAATCTACGCTTTATTTTATTACAATTATTTGCTAATGCTAATTGTGGAAAGAATTATCATTTACAAATTCTTAGTGTAATGCTCATTTTATAATTAAGCTAAAAGATAAATCTAATTCATTTGTAAAAATTGTCATTAGATTCTTGAGGCTTAAATAAAACACAAATCCTAGAAATATATTCAAAAAACAATGAAATACTTTAAGAATTTTATGATATAAAAGTAAACTGATAGAATACTTATATAGCTATAGATTAATTTTAAAAAAATAATCAAAATCATTTCTTTATATAAATCACATTTCAGTTTTGCTTTAAATTCACATCAAGTTATATAAGTTCTTCAATATATATTTAAATCATCATCACTTAACCCTTTCACCTAAAAAAAAAAATCAAAAACCTAACTTAAATACTTTCATTATAAAAAAATCAAATATAAATCAGTTAACTTTTACCTTTTAATAAGAAATTAACTTCTAAATATCAACCGTTCCCAGTTTTGCTACTTGAAAGACCAAAATTTATTACACAAAATATAAAACCTATAACTAAATACAAATATTAATTCAAATCATCACAACTACTGAAAGCGAATTCGATTAAGTTAAATTATGATCTGTAAGGATTTCTGCTTTCAAGATCAATAAAAGCTGGGGGACTTATTTTTTCCTGGAAATTATTTTGAATTGTTGTTTTTTGATTAGATAAATAATTTGTTCCTAAATCATCAACATGACTATACTGGCATTTGCTTCCGCTTAAACAATATCCAAACTTGAAAAAATTTTCACATTTTTGATCCTTTACAGATCTCATCCCATTCTTATCCCTTAGTTCTTTTTGACCATGTGCAAAAAAGCATTTATCTCCATATTCACAGTTTCCAGCTTCCCAATTCCTACACATTTCAGTTTTAAATCTAGTTTCAGGCTCACCTCTAAACAAAGCCACATCTTTATGTGTCTCTGGGCTGAAGCCATTCTGAGCTATTCGCCTTATATCTTTTTTGATCATTTCAATCTATTATTTATAATAATTTAAATCGTATAATTTAACATCGATTCCTACTTGGAAAATGTTTTCATATTAGGAATAAATTGTAGTAATTATTATATATAATTGTGTTGTGTTTATATTTTGTAAAGATTTGGGTTTTTTTTATGATCTTTGTGATGGCTTTTAAGGATTAAACAAATTTGAGAGATTATTTGATGGTTTTTGTTGTTGAGATGGAAAATGCTCTAAATTTAAGATTTTGATATTAGTTTGATAAATTTTTGTTTTAGGGAGAGTTTGTGATTTTAATACATTTTACTTATTTGTTTTATTATTATATATAAGGGAAATATTATATTTAGGAGTCAGAGTGAATGAGGAAAGGGACTTTTTGGCTTTGAAATAATAACTTTTGATTTTTTGTATGAATTTAAATTGTGAGAACTGTGGATATGGGATATAGTTACAGATTAGCTCATGAGAAAGTTGGAATTTATGTAAATCATTATAAAAGAAAGTAAATTGTAAAAAAAAACAGAAATTTTCAACGGTTTTTAAATTACTTTCCAATATTTTATAACAATTTTAGACAGTTTAGTTATTGGTAATGTAGTTTTCAATAATTTAATAATGCTTTAAATCATTTTTGCACAATCCTCATGATCATTTTAACCACTTCCTCAAAAAGCACATATTTTATTTTTAGTTGGAAAATTTTAACTATATTTTATAAGGTAATACAATCAACTTAAAATTTAGTTCTAGCACTTGGAATACTTGCATTATTTCGACTTTCAACTGATTTATTTTTAAGAATAAGTGTAGTTTTATATAAAGAAGTAAGGGCAAATGTATTTTCATATTCCCCATGACTGTTTGAGCTTTTATGCCTATAAAGTTTATTTGATGCAAATGATCTAATCCTAATAATATTTTTTTTCCTTTGATTTTTTCCAATCATATCTTCTTCTTTTTGTAGTTGAATTTTAAATTTCTTAGTATTTAAAAAACTAGCATCTCTATCTTTTATATATTTTCTTTGTTCTAAAACCTTTGATCGCAAAAATTTGTATTCTTTTTTCCTTTTTTCAAGTTCCTCGATATCAAGTTTATATGGGAAAATATTTTTAGGATCAAATTTCTCATTCTGTTCACGTATTTGAATTGGTTTTTCTGCCCATACTTTATCGTATTTTTTCCTAAACTCTTCATATGTATGGGCAACAAAATCACTGGTAAAAGGTCTCCACATTATAACAAATACTCTTTCATATATACATTATATATAAATGTCAATCATTACCCAGGTAGCAGGAAAAGTTAAACTTGGAATAGGCAGTTTTGCTTTAATGAATAGGATTTTTACAGAAAAGGATATTCAGCAGTTCGCAGATTTTGTCCAAGATGAAGATCCAGTTCATTTCAAACTTGATGCTTTGAAAAGTTTAGGCTTCGAAAAAACTTTTGTTTATGGGATGATGCCAACTTCTTTATTTACAAAACTCTACTTAAAAACTTTTATTTCTCCTGTTTACTTATCACAATCAGTAAATTTTTTGTTGCCAATTTATGTTGATGAAGAAATCGAAGTTAAATGCACTGTTACTGCCTTGGAAACTACCAAATCAAATAAAATAAAATGTACTCTCAACTCAACGGTAAGGAAAATCAGTAAAGATTCAATGGCTATTTCTGGAACAGGACTTTTATTACTTAAGCCAGAAACAGTAGATATAGTTAAGTAAAAAATTATTTACTTAGTTTGTTTTTTGTATATCTAAATATCACAATTATTTATGTCTAATTTATATATATTATTTAATCAAAACCTGGTTTTTCTTTTGATTTGAAGATTCCTTGTTGGTTTTACTGACTGTTTAACCTTTGCTTGTACTTGTGCTTCTTTAAAATTCTCTACATCATATTCGCTATCAATATTTTGGTCTACTGAAAATCTTTTCTTTAAAGGTTTAACAATGCTTGTATCTAATACAAAGTTTTTTATGTATTCTTTAAATGGCTTAAAAGTTTCCCCAATCCTACACATAAGATTTCCATTATGAAGCATTAAATTGAATTTTCTATGGCCTAAAACATAAATTTGTTCTTTGTCACGAACAATAGGTTCAGGAAGGTTCATTGATTTCGCATGAAATCTAACTGATTCATCTAATTCATCTATCATAGAATTAGTTGAATTTTGTGATTCTCTTGTTTCAGAGTCAAATGGACGATTTCTGTATTGGCTTTGAAGATTTGTTATTATTAAATCCTTTTCAATAAGTTTAGCTTCAAGGAATTCCTTGCTATAACAATTATTTAAAGTCTTTTCAAGCTCTGCTATTTTCTTCCTTAAAAAAGCTGCTTCCTTATGCAGAGGTCCTGGATTAACAATTTCGATTTCCTTTGCTAAACTTTGATTAGTTTCCTTCAAAGTTTTATTTTCAAGTTCCAGTTTCGTTTTTTCTTTCCTCAGCTTCAATATTTCTTCCTGAGCCAATTGAAGTTCATTTTCTTTTTCATTAATAAGTTCTATTAATGAATCTTCCCTTTCTTGACTTCTTTTCGTTTGTTCCCTATGATTCTCAAATATTTTAATAAATTTAATATCATATTCAGCAACTCTCGCTGCCTGAATTTCTTGTATTTTGCAAACATCCTGATACTTAGCATTTAAATCATCAACAATTTGTTTAAAATTCGATGATTCCTTAAACAATTCTAAACTTTGTCTTTCCTGTGATTCACTAGATTCCCAAATATTATGAAATTTTTCATTTGTCATATTTCCACTAAACTCATCTTCCCTAATACTACTTTGGTTTAAAAAATCATTTTCAATACTTTCAAAAAATTCTTTTGGATTACATGGATTATCATTTTGTTCACTCATTTCACTAAACTCATAAATTTCCTGAGAAGGAAGCCGGTCATCTATAAAATCTTCACACAATTTTATTTCTGGTTTATTTTCTTCACTTTCACTAACAGAAAGACTAGAATCTTCTGATATTTCCCCACTTTCTTCAATAATTTGTAGGGACTTTGATTTACAAAGGACAATTAGGAATCTTGGAGATAGTGTCTCTTCTGGAAGAGTTTCTATGAAATCATTAGAATCAAATAATGGCAACCATTGAGCACCATCATCTTCAAACAAAGAAAGCTTTAAACTTGCACTTTTTGTAAAGGATGTTGATTGGAAAACAAATCGAAAAATCCCTTTACCATAGAGCTGAATAGATTTATGTGAGGATTTAGCAATGAACTCTTCTATGAGCTTATCGTTTAAATAAACTTTACATGATACTTCCTCGTCATTAAATCCGTCAACGCGGATAACTTTTCCTTCGAACGAGTCTTTCAGCATATTTTCGAATTTAAATAGCCTAACATAATTAAAAGGTTAGGATAATAATTAAATTATCATATAATTTCCCCGTATTGGGCTAGATAGTCTGTATTCTCTCAATGGAGAAATTTGTGAACCTGTGTTTGTTTCTGAACTTTTGAGGATTGTGCTGACCTTGAACTTTGTCATTTTAAGCAGTTCTTCGATTGTATTTGAGTTATTCATAACTTTGCATAAGTTTTGTCTGAATGGAGACGCATCTCTTTTAGGATAAGAAGGAAATTTTAGTATTTCTTTAATTTCTCTATATAATTCAGGACTTGGACAATTTGCATATGCTAATTGACTTTTGTTTGATTCTCTTTTTCTTCTCTTAAAAGTATCGAGCATCTTTGCATAACTGTTTTGATAAAACTGATATGCTTGAAATGTGTTAATTCTCTTAGAATGAAGAAACGAGCCTACTTGGTGATTAGTTTCTTCAAATAATTCACAGCTTTTTTTTATCTTTGGTAATTTTTCTGGAGAATTGCTTTTAGACTTAATTTGATAATTTGAATTTAATGTTGGAAAATGTTTTTCTTTACTTTGTATGAAATTTCTCTTTGACACTTTTGCAACTAATATATGGGGTTCTGAATTTTTAATGTCAATCGATTCTTTCTTTTGAATAATATTCATTATTACTACTTATTTTTATTAATTATATCACTACTATAATATTTATCTTATAATAAAAACAAGATAAACTGATTTTCTAATTTAATTACTTTCAAATAGTTACAAGAANCTATAATATTTATCTTATAATAAAAACAAGATAAACTGATTTTCTAATTTAATTACTTTCAAATAGTTACAAGAAAAATATAGTTAAAGATTTGACATTTAACATTTGGCATTTGACATTTATACATTATTAACTAATGTAATTAAACATATTGATTTTTTCGTTCTGATTATTATGTTATTAAAAAGTACAATTTTACTTAGTAATCCTTGTGAAAATAATATTTTATGTTTATTTCAAGCACAAGTATATTAAATTTGCAACTTATTTTAAGTGAACCTTCATATAATATTTATTGAACGTAGTCTTAGATTTTTGATGCCTGTTGTACTCTGTTATCATAATGAAAAATTATAAACTTAATACCCGATTTTCAATAAAATATGTTCACAGACATTATTTAAACTTAAGTGTAATATTAAGCTATTAACTAATAACTTTCACCTCACCATAATAAAAGTAATTCAATTTAACATGGGATGCTGTCAACACTCTATAAAAGAACAAGAATTTACAAATCCAGGAGCACAAAAAGAAATTCCATTAGAAAGCGCTCAATCTTTTGATCTACAGATGAACGACAGACTTCAACTAAGCTTAAATGATCATTCATCTAACCCAAGTTTAGATTTCAAAGAAGCACCAAAAGAAACCCCAGCCCCAGTTGTTGAACCAGTACAGGCTAAAGGTACATCAAAATTCATGTCTGGTCTTCTTGCTGCAAAAGCAAAGGTCAAAGATGAATCAGTTGAGGCAGTTAAAGAAAAACCAGAATCTTCAAATGAAAAACCAGTGTTGAAAAGCTCTTTAAAATTGTTCGGAGGTCTTGTAAAAAGCTCGATAGAAAAAAGCTCAAACATAGTCAAACAACAAATAGAAAATGCTGAAAAAGGTACAGAATATGTTATTAAACAAGTAGAAGATGCTGAAATTGCTGAGAATCTAAAAAAACTTGCTGATGCTGATGCTATATTAGACAGTGAATATGCAGTTGCTGTTAGAGAAGGAGTAAAAAGATCAGCAACTATAATTCAAGAACAAGTTGCTATAGTAAAAGAAGGTTTACAAGATACTATTAATGCAATAAAAGATTATAATATTAAAAAACGTGTCACTGATATTGTTTATCCAATATTAAAAAAGTTCTTTGTCCATTCAACTACTTGTGATATTGAAACTAAATATACAATTTGTGAAATTCTTGGAAAAGGTGGGTTTAGTACTGTAAGAAGAGCAATTGATAAAATTACTGGAATAGAACGAGCAGCTAAAATTTTTGTTAAAAACTCCATATCAGAAAAGCAAGCTGAGGTATTAATAAAAGAAGTTGAAGTTTTAAAAGCTGTTGACCATCCAAATATTATTCAAGTTGTTGATATTGTTGAAGACATATCTAAGATTTGTTTGATAACTGAAATCTGCAATGGTGGTGAACTTTTTGATAGGATTACATCAACTCAAGGGTTTGATGAAAATATGGCCGCGGGGATTATGTATCAGATTCTTTCAGGGCTTATTCATATACACCAAAATGGGTATGTTCATGGGGATATAAAACCTGAAAACATTCTTTTTATAGATAAATATAGTACAGCATTAAAAATTATTGACTTTGGAGTATCAAAGAGTATACAAAATGAAGTAAAACAAGCTAATTGTATAGGCACTGTAAAATATATATAGGCTTATTATATTGCCCCAGAGTATCTTGAAGGGTTAGTTACAAATAAATCTGATATTTGGAGTTGTGGGGTTATACTTTACTTAATGCTTTGTGGGATGCCTCCATTTAATGGTAGAAATGAAGAAGAAATACTTAAAAAAGTTCGTAGAGGGGTTTATGATTTTTCTCATAAGCGTTGGAAAAATGTTTCAAAAAGCGCGAAAGATCTTGTCCAGAAAATGCTTTCAAAAGATCCAGAAAAACGTCTTACTGCCGCTGAGGCTTGGAATCATTCATGGGTCCAAAGCTCTGTGACTAATGAAAATCAGTTAGGTGAACTAAGTTCTTCAGTATTAAAACATTTAGCTGCTTTTAGATCAAATACTCGTCTTCAACAAGCTACTTTTTCTTATATTGCTTCAAGTATGACAACTAGTAATGAAATTGATGAACTAAGAAAAGCTTTTATTATTCTTGATACTGATGGGAATGGACATTTAAGTGAACTTGAGTTGAAAAGAGGCTTTTCTAACATTTCTTTAAGTGCTTCAGTGAAACTTGAAGATATTCTAAAGAGTTGTGATTCGGATTTGAATGGGCAGATTGACTACTCTGAATTTATTACAGCGGCTATTGACTGGCAAAAGCATCTTTCTAAGGAAATGCTAGAAAATACTTTTAAAGTTTATGATAGAGATAATAGTGGATCAATCTCGATAACTGAAATTAGAGAATTTTTGGGAAGCGACGGTGATAAAATGGATGAATTTTGGAAACAACTTTTGGAAGATGCTGATAGTAATGGTGATGGGGTTATTGATTTGCAAGAATTCAAAGACCTGATGCTAAGAAAAGAAAATTCATAATAAGGTTAATCGTTAAGTACTTAACTATCTTTAAAGGTTTTTGATATTTTCTTCTTGAAGTTTATAGTTTTTTATGTTTTTTAATGATGAGACATGGTTTTTATAGTTTATATTATTAGAAAATGGAGACGGATTTTTTCAGTTGCAAGAATTAAATTGAAATAGTGATATTAATTACAGTATTTGGCTAAAAATTATAGATAAAAAGATGAGTCTAAAGTGCTGAGAATTCCATATATTAAGAATTTTTTGTACAAACTCAGATATGAATCTGAAAATAATTCGAAAAAATATTTAAGTTGTAATATAAAAAGTTGTTTTAAGTATAAACTTGGTATGATTAAAAGGAAAAAGTTCGGTATGATAGAATTTCATCAATTTATATATACAAGGAGATCTTTCAGTAGTGGGTGGAAAATTAAAATCATCTAAAAATTTTAATAAAACACCAAAAGTGCTTGATAAACTAAAAATATAATTAATTTCAACTTATCTTTATATCTTATAATAAAATTTGATTAAATAATTTACTATTTATATCTTTAGTTATAATTTGGTAAAACTATGATAAAATGATATTAGAGTTCCTTGATATTATATTTAAAATATCAATTTATTTCCTTATCTACTTCATAAAATTACTCAAATATACAAACCCATTTATTCATAAAATGAAAAAGCCTGTAAGAAACTAATAAAATAGTTATTATCAATGCCCAGAGCTAAGCCATGGGTGTTTTAAGCAATCTTCTGCAGTTATTCTCAATTGTGGAATCACCTGAAGTAAAGGTATCAAGAATGCAGAAAACTCTGAAGCAACATCCACAGAAAAATTATACCTTGTAACAAGCATATCAGTCAACAAAAAAGGGTGAAGTACTTGTATTTTCTTCAAACTCCCTTTAACAAAGTATTTCCAAGCATTTTTTGTAGCTAAAGCCCACTCGATCGGGAAATCTCCTAATGTTTCCCAAATAGCCGCAAGATGATCATCATCTTCAGTAAACCCTTCACCTTTATTTGGTTGAAATAACAATTCTCCTGTAACAAGTTCAAAAGCAATACACCCAAGACTCCACATATCAGCAGCTTCATCATATCTTGAACCTAAAATAACCTCAGGAGCTCTATATTGTCTAGTTTGAATTTCGTTATTGCACAGTCCTGATGAATAAACTGCTGTGCCGAAATCTACAACTTTTATTTGAAGGGTAGGTGAGAAATTTATCTCATTTGACTTTGGGATTCTTTTTTTAATCTTTTTCGATTGGGGTTGAGGAAGAGAATATTCCTGTCGAAACATTGGTTTTGAGTCGATTTTTTTCTTTTTACAAGGTAGTTTCATATGAGGTTTTTTAAACTTAACTTCAGAACGTGAGTAGGGTATATGTTTTGGAAGTTCTTCTAGTTTTTCAATCCTTCTTGTGATTTGAGTTTTCACTTCACCGAATTGGATAAGTTCTTTTAGCTGATGTTTCGTCAGTTCAAGTAAAATGTTCTCTGGCTTAAGGTCGGTATGAATTATTCCACAAGTTCGGTGAATAAAATCCAGACCTATAAGTATTTGAGATATAAAAGACTTGCATATAGCTAAAGGAATGCCTTTGTAATTATAAGCTTTTATAACCTCAAGAAGATTCATCCCCAAAATTTCAAAAACCATTATCATATGCCTTCCATTTGGTCCTCTATGAGTGAAATGGTTAAGAAGAGATACAACATATAATTTTTGGCTTCTTCCTGAGGATTCATTCTCTTTGAATTTTTCACTGATTTTCATCAAAATATCCATTTCAGAAACTGCTGCTTCAGAATAGTATAATGCGCTTTTAGAAATTTTAAGGGCAACGTACGCTTTTTCTTCGATATCTTCGCATAGCCAAACAGTTGAAAATTGTCCCCAACCAATTTTTTTTTTCACAAGATACCTGTTTACAAAGAGGTCGCCAACTTCAACTGGATGATAGCCTCCTTTTTTATATTGCGAAACATCCTCATGCTCGATACTAGAGTCACATTCAGTACTCATCTAATAATTTATATTACTTATAAAATACCTTGTTTTATTGTAATAAAATCTTTAAAATATGTGGTAAACATTTGTTAAAGTATGTAACTAACTAAAAATCTTGATCCCAATTCGCAGGTACATTCTTAGGTCTTCTGCTTCCTGATTCATGTAAATCTTCTACAATTTCTTCTTTACAGATCTGTTCTTCTAGTTGAGCATAACCTTTTAATGCGGCTTGGATCTCTTTTGTCAAATCAGGAACTCTAGGTTTATAAGGAGAATTTATCTGTTTGTTAATAAGAAGATCCAAATTCAGTCCATTAAACCACATATGTGATTTTAAACTATCTACACTTCCGCCGTTTCGTAAAACTGGGTTTTTACTGAGTAATTGTTCGATCAAAGGTTTTGATGGCATTTTTGAGTCGACAAAGCTGGGGTAAACCAATTTACGTTCCAAAACTTTTTCATAAATTGTGTAAGGGTCCTGCTCATCTTCTCCAAATGGAACAGCACAGCATAAAAATTCATACAAAATTATCCCCAAACTCCAGAAATCAGCTGGAAAACTATACCCTTTTCCAATAATTACTTCAGGGGCCATATAATGAGGTGTTCCAACTATTGTATAAGTTCTACCGCTTATAACTTTTGATATCCCAAAGTCTATTAATTTTGGATATCCATCTTGATCTATCATAATATTTTCAGGTTTAAGATCTCGATAAATTATATCTCTTTCATGAACATATTCTAATATTAATATCAAACATGCTGTGTAAAATTTGGCATCATGTTCAGAAACTATATTTACTTCACGAAGAACATCAAACATATCAAGACCACGCACATATTCAGTTAGGAAATAAATTCTTTTTTGGTCTTTGAATGTTTTAACAAGTTTCATGATAAAAACGTGGTCAAGGGTTAGGAGGATTTTTCTTTCAAGAATTAGATTTTCTTGGATTTCATAACGCTCGATTTTTTTACGGGAAACTGTTTTCAGAGCATATAGGCGCTGCTTTTGACGGTCTACTACTAAGAATACATTTCCAAACATACCTTTGCCTAAAACTTTTACAACGGTAAGGTCGCGTAAGGATATAGCGTCATCTTGTAATTCTATTCTTTGGATTATCATGTTTCGGACAGATTCTTCAAGGAAATTCATAAAATCATTTTTCGTTAAAAACCAACAAGAAACAGGTCCATTAGCTATAACAGAAGCAGTACGAAAATCAGTAAACAACAAACTCCTCTCTCCAAAATAATCATGCTTAGTTACAGTCCTAAGTAAAATCCCATCTTGCACAATATCAACTTTGCCTGAATGTATAACATAAAATGTTTCCCCAGGAGTATTTTGATGAATTATAACATCTTTATCATCAAATTTTTGCATCCTCAAACATGCTGTCAAACTATTAAACTTATCATTAGGCAAAGCTCTAAGTAAATGTATATTTCTCAAAATAGATATTGCTTCTGAATTCAAACAAGCTTGATTTAATCCACCTCCAATACAATCTTCAAATTCATACTTTGTAATCTCAGCAATATGAGTTTCCCCATATGCAAAAATATCTTCAGTATAAACATCAGTACGATTTTGGGCAATTTCTTTATCACCAACACATGCAAAAACATCTGCGTATATTTCTTGCTTTGTCTTAAGACATCCAAATAAAACTATATATAACTTTGATCCAACAACACTTCCAGCAGGAATAACTACTTTACCATCAGGATAACTTTCAATAGTCATTTTCTCTACAAGTTTCGCAAGTTGTTTTTTGTTTAAATGCCGAAGAAATTCACTTTTTTCAAATGCAATCAATTTTGTGTTTTGATAGATAATTTGTTGTAGATGCTTCCCAAGAGCTGTATTAAGTTTGTTACGTGAAATTGCCATGCATTTAACTTCTGTTTTAGCGATTACAGTAGCAGTACGAACAGTGTTATAAAGAAGAGCCTGCTCTCCAAAAAAGCTACCTTTGATCATTTCTCTAACAACTTTCCCAGCTTGACTACATTCAACAATGCCATCCTTAATAAGATAAAAAAGATCACCAGGATCGCCTTCCTTCACAATAACATCATTGGGTCTAAATTTCAAAGAACTTAAAGAACCTACAAGTGAATCTTTTTGAGCATGATTAAGTACTGAGAAAAGTGGTACACTATCAACAAATGCTTTATTTTCTTTATAGTTTTGAGCATTAACAGTCTCTACTGCTGATCTAAATGTTTTTCTGTCAAGACCCCACATAGAAACTTTTTCGGTTGTGTAAATTGAAGCTGAACGAGGAGAGTCATGAAGTAAAGCAAGTTCACCAAAACTATCTCCAGCTCCTAAAACATTGACTCTTTTGCTATTAACAAGAACTTCTAGCTTGCCACTTGCAACTACAAAAAAAGTGTTGCCTGGGCATCCTTGCTCAAACACAGTTTCCTTTGGTCCCATTGTATAGAGCTTCATATGTGAAATAACCATCACTCTATTTTCTGCAGTTAAGCTTGTGAATATAAAGTGCTTATTTAGGGCATTTGAGATGATATCTACGTCACGACTTGTCTTGAGGCGATCTACTATGACAGCAGTTACTGCATCTGCAGCAATTCGACTAGCCCTACGAGGATCAAGTACTGGAGCTTTATGTTTGACTATTTTTCTAGGACCTGATCTATTCTTTTTTTCTTCAGGTATAACATTAACTTTAGGCACTGGTTTTTTATCCATTATTTACCAAATTTAGTTACACTTTTCTTATTATTGAAATAGATATTTGTCTTATAACTTAGTGTTTTTCAAAAAAATTGAAAAATGTTAAAGTCTTTAAACTGTATTATCAAATAGTACAGTAATTTCTTTTTATAAATTCATAAAGTGATAAAATATAAATTAAATTACCTAGTATTCTCTTTGAAATTTTATGAGGTAACTAACTTTAAAAAATTATATATTCTGAAGCAGATATTTCAACACTTATCTATTTATTATATACTAAAGTTACTCCAGCTTGATTTAGACATTGGAAAAATAAGTATAAAATTATTAAATATTATTATTTTATTCATTCTTAACAATAAAAAATTAGTTTATCTTCCAAGAGTATATCATAAGCTTCTAAGAAAATTACCATAAAAAAGATAATAAGTATATAATATAAATATTAAAATTATTAAAACTATATAAGACTAACTTAACCAAATCAAAAATTTGAAAAGAACTAAGTCTTTCTCATATCTTAGAATGCATAAAAAATTTTTTTACTAATATTTCAGCCTTTATATATGACCAAAAAGTTTTTGATAGTTCTTTTTTGCTTAGGTATTGGAATATTTGATTCCAGGTAAAATTCTAAGAAGGAATTTGAGTCATAAGAGTTGTCCATAATTATAACATGTTATTTCGCCCACCTCCTAATTACCATATATTTCCTATAAACTATAAAAGCTTTTATATCTGAATCACTCAATTGCTTATATTTTCAATAAAAAAACCTAAATATTTTCTTTATTTCATCTAATTATACAAATAAAAAAGTTTTACACAATTTTTTTAATCAAAAATACAAAAACCACTTCTCCTTATCCTACTTTATTTCATTCAAATCTTCATATATCAATAGTAATTTTTGTTAGAATTTTAATTATAACTTGCTTATTTATCACTAACCACAAGAAAAATGTTGTAAACAATATGCTCTTTAGAAAATTTTCAACCAAAAAATTTTTAATCACTGGAGCTAGTGGACAGATAGGACAAAAGTTGATACCCTATATGTATAAAAGATATGGGGAGAATTCTGTTGTTGTATCTGACCTCCGCCAAGTGACCTATGAAGTAAATAACCAGCCTGCCTTTACTCGTCTTGACGTGACAGTACTTTAAAATTAGGACAAAAAAGCATTTTCCGAATATGTTCGACAAGAAAAGCCCAATACAATCCTTCATTTATCTGCTCTTCTCTCAGCGACAGCTGAGAAATTCCTAGATAAAGCTTTTACCGTCAACGTTGTTGGGGCAATAAACGCCTTAGAAATTGCTATGGAATCTAAGTGTAGTATCTACATCCCAAGTACTATAGCAGTCTTTGGTCCTAATGTTCCACGTTTAAATACCCCAGACGATGTTGTTTTACAGCCAACAACAGTTTATGGTATAGCCAAAGTTTACATGGAGCTCATGGGTAATTATTACCACAAGAAATTTGGCCTTGACTTTAGATCTTTACGTTACCCAGGAGCTATTTCCTCAGATCCACCAGGTGGTGGGACAACCGACTATGCAGTTGAAATCTACTTTGAACTATTAAAAAATAAAAAATACGAATGTTTTCTAAGTAAAAACACAATGCTTCCAATGATGTATATGGATGATTTAATAAGAGGAACAGTATTTTATATATAGTGTGACTTTTTAGATATCCCTACTGATAATCTTAGTAGACGGGTTTATAACTTAGCTGCTATAAGTTTTACTCCTGGAGAATTATATAGGACAATTAGTAAGTATATACTTGATACTAGTATAACTTATAAACCTGATCATAGGCAAAACTATGCTGACTCTTGGCCAATGAGCCTTGATGACTCTTGTGCAAGAAGAGACTGGGGATGGAGACATAGTTACGATATTGACCAGATGACCAAAATTATGATTGAGCTTATAAGTAAAAAACTTAATCCTTAAGAATAATGGTTTTTTGGCTTGGGCTTATATTGATATTTGCCAAAAGCGAGAACTTTTATGAGCATGCGATTGTTTTTGGTAATACTGAAAGCTTAGGCTATTATTATGTGGATATATGGGTTGGAACACCTCCTATGAAACAAACTGTGATTATTGACACTGGATCTAGACTTACAGCTTTTCCATGTATTGGTTGTACTGATTGTGGAAATCATATGGATAAGTATTTTGACTTTAAAAGCTCAACTACATCTAGAGTTGTCAAATGTGATGAAGGCATACAATGTTCAGTTTGTGATAAAAATGTATGTGGGTATAGTCAGAGTTATGCTGAAGGAAGTTCTATTTCTGGGATACTTGTTGAAGACTATATTTTGTTTGGTGATGATTTCCCTCATGCGCATAGGGAATTGGGGGTTTTTGGATGCCATCGTAGAGAAACTTACCTCTTCCGAACACAGAAAGCAGATGGGATTATGGGTTTAGGCTATGCAAAAAGCATCCCAACTTTAATAGATTTACTTTATAAATCACACAATATAAACACTGATTTATTCAGTATTTGCTTAGCCTCGAATGATGGCTTTATGACAATTGGAGGATATAACATATCAACACATATTAGTGAAATAATATGGACTAATACTTATGATAAAACATTTTATGCTATAAAATTCAAAGGATTATCTGTTGGGGATATCGATACCGGACTTCAAGAATCTGATTTCCCAAAAAATCATGTCACAGGGACAATTATTGATTCTGGGACGACTTTTACATATTTATCAAAAAACGTTTATTCTATAATGTTTAAATATATAGACAAATATTGTGAAAATTCTAGGAAATGTTTAGGATCGAAAGTTATAATCAATTATGAGCCTAATAAATGTTATGATTATAATTCAGAGAATTTTACTAAAGAGGAATTTTTTGATAGTTTCCCTATTTTGAGATTTTTTATTGATGATGTTTATGTTGAGTGGATGCCAGAGAGATATTTGTTTGCATGGCCTGAGACAAAAAATAGTTATTGTATTGGAATGTATTCAAATGAAGCTTCGGGGAATGTTCTTGGAGGGAATTTTATGAGAGGAATGGATGTGATTTTTGACCGCAGTGAGAAAAAAGTTGGCTTTGCGAAGTCTCTTTGTGACCCATCGTTTATACATCCGAATTATACAAGTCAAGATTATGATGATACAAATTATTATGGCTCATTGAATTTAAATTATAAAATTGTCACTCTGGCCTTTTTGCTATCTCTAATATCTATTGCAAGTCTCTTACTGTTAATTTACTTACGCTTCCGAAAAAAAAGATCAAGTATTATTCAGTTCTCTCATTCAAATTCTGAAGAAATATAATCAAAATAAGTTAGTTTTCTAAAATCAAACTAATTATCCTCTTTGCGAATTCAAAAAATTATCTTTTATAAATTTCTTCCTCTAATTTTAAAGTTTTAATATTATTCGAAAATATGCAAAAAAAAATCAATAATCTAGTTAACTTATATATATATGAGCTTAAAAGATCCTTGCAATGATCGATTTTGCAGTGTATCACACAATCATATCAATGTCATAATCAGCATAAAATTCAAAATTTTTTAAAAAAAAATAATTTCCTTTATCTCATAGCTTTTTATTTCATAAAAACAGAATCTGATTGTTTACAAATAGTCTCCCAAGTTAATACAATTTTCTTAAGAAAGCCTAACTTATTACATCTTGAAGACCCTATGATAATAATTAGAGACATTCATTGTCAATATTATAATTTGATTATGATGATTGAGTTAATAAGAGATTTATTTAAGACAAAATATCTGTTTCTTGCTATTATGTTAACCTTTAAGTTATTTGGTGAATAAATAATTTTTTGTCTTTACATAGAGGAATTTCCACTTATTTGACCTTAGTGTAGAGGTTTATCGAACCTTCGAGGATTGAATTGTTTTTATAGTATTTTTTTTTAGGAAAATATATGCGAATATGATAGATGTTGTTATATAGAATATTGTAATCTTTATAAGTTTATCTAAAAACATCATATTTTCTTTATTGACTTTGTAATTCCATCAAAAGCCTCGGTAGCTTGGAGATCGATATTTGTTTATAGATATAAGAAGTAAGTGATTTTAAAATCTTTTGTTGAGGATTTTTTGATTTCTTCAAGTTCTTTGATGTTTTTTTAAAGTTGTAAGCTTTTTGGAATTCTATATCATGTTTTAAATCCATTTATGATGGATCAAAAGTTTAAATTAGAAGATTCTATTTACTTTATGATGCAAAACCTAGCGTTAGGGTTAATTGTATTGTCATGCTTTTAATTTCTAATTCCTAAAGTAATTAACTAAAGCTAAGATCCTCTTATATCCTTTATTAAATGTAACCATTTCGGCTTGTAATAGCATTTTGGTTCAGATTCAACAGCATTAATCATTCGGCTATATGCTTGACCATCAGAAGATCCTATAACTGATCCTAATATTTTATCTGATGCTGCTAATGCATCAACTATTTGTAAAGAAGCTGGAGCTAATTCAGAAGCAAGTTTTATAAATGTATCTCTAATAATTTTTTCTTGAACATGAGTAATAGCAGATTCCAAATAAAGAGAAATACTATTTAGTATCCTATCGGCTGAATAAAGATAAAATAATTTTTTGATTATCATTCCTGTTTCTTTGCAGTCTTTGTAAATATTGTCAGAAAGCTTAATGAATTCTCGTGCCATTATCAATTCTGCAAATGATTTACTAAGGTCTTGGATATAAAATACTTGAGAGTTATTCCAGGCAGTAGTCATGTCTGAATATGCCATTGAGGATTCTTGTAATTTTATGACTGATGTATGAGTCAAAAAATTCACTCTATGCTCAAGGAGAGCGATGATACACTTTTCATTTTCGAATTCTTCTCTGCTAGTAAATAATGATTTAAATGATTTTACCTCTTGAAAATCAATCTTTAAAAAGCTGAGGGTTGGCGAAGTGAACTTTTGTCCTTTAAATGATTTTTGCAAGATCTTAAGTATATATTTACCCGTTTGCTGCCCAAGGACTGCATTATCTCCTTCCCATGTGGCATGAACATCTACATATCCTCGATGGCGGCCTAATGAAGAATATTCAGAAACACCATGTCCACCACAAGCTTCTCTGCATTCTTGGCTGACTGCAATCCCATACCATGCACAGACACATTTCAAAGAACTTAACACAGAATGAAATTCATTTAATTCATCACATTCAGGATTAAGATCAGAAATTGGTTTTACAGCCTTGTACATATTGCTTATAACCTTACTTGCACAACGCATAGCAACTGCTTTTGATAATCCTGTTACCAATCTACAATTATGAGTTTGATATAATAAAATAGATTCTTCCTTAGGATTTCCAAATTGTTTTCTTAAAGCTCCATATCTTATGGCGATTGTCAAGCAAGATCTAGTATTTATTTCACTTCCACTCACTGCACAAAACCTTCCTCTTATCAAACCAGCCATCATAATTCCCAGCCTTTTTTCTTTATTTTTAATAGTACTTTTAAATTTTCCATTTTTTATTTGGCTGAACTTGTCTAACAAACAATCATAACCAATTTCATAATTTTTGAATAGAATGAATCCATTATCAATTCCATCATGTGATATTTTTTTCCCACAATCTCCTAAAACTACACCTGGTAAAGTATCGTGAGTTTCATAATCTCTTATAGGTACAGCAAAAACTTGAATGCCTTTATCAGCATTATCAACAATTAGCCTAGCGAAAATAACAGACATATTTGCAGTGTTTGCTATTGCGCCTATCCACCATTTAGCTGAAGTAGCTGTTGGAGAATTAAGAGTAAATCCACCAGTTTTAGGATTATATGTAGCCGTTGTCTCTAATCTTCCAACATCTGATCCATGACCTAACTCAGTCATCCCAAATGATCCATAATCTTTTAATGCATAAGCCCTATCAATTAATTCTCTATGTTTTCCTGTTCCCAAATTTTGAATTGTATCAGTATATAATATAATATGAACAATCATTCGTGTTGAAAGTGATTGATCATACTCTGCCATTCCATATATTGGCCCGCATTTGTATATGGGATCATTTAAATCTTTCTCGTAACTCATGCGAAATTTAGAGTAAATGCATTTTAACTGTTCAACAACTTTTCCTCGGTAATCTTCAACAGACGAACCTAAACTTTCTTGGTGGGTGAATAAAGGACTTTCATCAATAATTTTTCTAGTATATAGATTTGCTTCGTAAAAATCATCGAAGTAATGCTTCGCCAGCACATTATGATTAACTTTAGATTCAAGTTTTCTAAAATCGTCTAAGCCTTTTTCTTGTGGTGCATTAGGAAATTGAGAGCTAAGATGGTTTTCAATCAAAAGAAGCCTACGTATTGCTGACATGACGTCACTAATTTTATAAGATGTTCTATTCCAATCAAGATGGAAGAAAAAAATTTTGAATTTTTTTGCTTGAAAGATGAACTTTACAATTTTTATTTACAATATAAAGCACATCATTTGAAAAGATTATTCAAGTATTAATTCAATCAATCTATCAATCATCAATCCAAACTAAATTATTTATTATAATCCTTTGCTTTAATATTAAAATTTGAAATCAGTTCATATATTCTTTCTAAAGCATGTTTTACTAGAATTATAAATAAACTTATATAGTCTTATGATATTTGAGTATTATTTGTAAAATATATATCTCAATGCTTCATTTATATAAAGTTAGTTATACCAAATAATAATGGAATTATCGTGCCAATTTTGTGATAGCCCAGGTATAATAAGCTGTGCTTGCCAACTTACAAGCCAAATATTTTGTGAAAATCATATACTAAGTCATCTAATTGACACAAAACTTATGCACTCTGTAGAAAAACTTGATAAAATGCTTCTCTGCACTGAATGCAAAATAAAAAATAGTTCATGGAATTGTTCTTGCAAAGGAAATACTATAAATATCTGTCAAAATTGTATTTGGTTTCACATAAACAAGAATTTATATGCATCTCATAACTTAAGGAAAACTCTACTTAACTAATTATTTTTAGCTAAAAAGCATTAGGATGAGTCATTCTTTTTAATGTTGATCTTTTTTCATCTTCATCTTCATCACTACTTTCTACTGATTCTATAACAATATCTGTTGGGTTTCTCATTGTATTAGATTTAAATGGGCTGTGAAGTTTTAGACTTGCTAGATCACCATATGAAAAGTTTTTTTTGCACTAAATAATAATTACTTTGTTGCTATAACCCCTAAGGATTTCTAAAACACCAACAACTTCACTTGCATCATTAATAAAGTGACGTGCTAAGCTAGGTTTTTTCCCTACTGTGCAAGTAAAACATTTAAGATATCTTTTATCAGCAGTTAAATCGCTTTGTTCCCTTCTTAAAGCTTTTAGTACTTTGAACATTTCTTCATCAGAAACATCATCACCAATTGCAAAAATAAAATCAGGTGGATCTTTTTTCCTACGTTTCAATTCTTGGAGTATTTCAAATACAGTTGTCCCTTTATTAATACCTCTAGGTTTAACTTCAACATAACCCAGTCCATGAGAAACTTCACATTCATTTAAAAAAGGCTTAAGTAATATTTCAAGATGTGAAATCAATTCTTTAGCTTGCCATGAGCCTAAATCAGGATCAGTTTCTCTATAATAAAAAACAACCCCACAATCTTTTTCTTCAAGTGAAGATCCTTCAGTTCTACTAACATAAGCACTAATAATTTGTTTTGCTGTATCTTTCCAAACACCTGATCCTTGTATAATATTTTCCCAATCATGTTTATCTTGCCATTTAATAAGTGCTCCATATTCAGCAGCCATACCTAAATGTTCAATGCTTCCAAACCATGAATCAACAACTTTTCTTGTTCTTCCAGTAATAATATATACTATATTTCTATCATCTTTACATAAATCATCTAGACAATGAAGGATTTTTTCTGATGGACCAACTGTTTTATCGATTTCTGTTTGTTTACATAAATTTGAAAGTGTCCCTTCATTGTCGAAAAAAAATATACGTGAACGAGCAACACGATAAGCTTCAAGTAAATCTTCAGCTTTAAGTATTTTAAACTTTTTACTTAGAGCTATTAATTTTAGTTTATCCCCAAGACCATGAGTGACATATTGATAATGTTTTGTATCTTTATGGGCTCTTTTCAAATCACTTAAAGAACTTTGAGCCCATTTAAGTGTAGTATTACTCAAAATATATTGATAATCACGTTTTTTTCTTGAAAGATTTTGATGATTAGGAGCTTTATCGATTAAAGTGTGAATTTCTCCTTCAAGTTGTGTTAGGTCAAAAGGATTAACTCTTTTAGGACTACTCAATGCTCTACTAACTCCTGCGAATTCTGATAATATTATATCAGCTAGCCTTTCTTTGTTTATGAAAATAAATTCGAATGGGATAAGATACAAACCTTCTCTTATAGAACTATTTATAACACCTTTTGCTATAGTCATATAAGCATATCTCATTGGTCTTGATACTTCATCATTTACAATTTCTACAACTGGCACAGTATATTCAGAATTGATTTCTTCTTGTAAATCAAGGATTTCTTTAAGCACACAATCTTTTTCTTTATCTGAACTGTTTTTTGCTGAAAAAAGTAACTGAACAAGTATAATCCTCTGACTTTCTTTAGGTAAATATTTCAATGTTTGTCTAAATGCATTTAATTTCATAGTAACTCCTGAAAGTCGATGCAATGGATCTATCGCAATAAGTACAGATTTTTCAGAATACTTTTGTCGAAGCTTGTCTAAGCTTTCAGAATACTCTTCAGATTCAAGAACTTTTTGAATAACTGAAGGCTCAATACCAAGATGTCCTATTCTAATCATAATATTTCTTCCATAATAATCTAATAATAAATACCCACCTCTAGAAAAATGATGATCAATTCCTAATAGACGTTTACATGATGCTAAAAAGTGTCTTGCATATTCAAATAAATGAAATCCTATCATATCACAACAAAGCATAGCATGTAATATTGTTTCTCTATGTGGAAGAACTCTATATATTTCTGAACTTGGAAAAGGTACATGTAAATACAGGCCAATATTTACAACTTCATGAGTTCTTCTTGAGATAAAACTAGGTGTTAATAATAATTGATAATCATGTATCCATATCATCTGATCTGTATGAAGTTCAAGAATTTTCAAAGATATTCTTGAATTCACATCTTTAAAGCTTTCCCATTGCTCAGAATTATATTGAGGAATTGACTCTGGATCAGTACTTATAATATTATGGAAAATAGGGAAAAGTACTCCATTACAAAATTGAGTATATATAGTCATTGTTTCTTCTGGAATGAAAATAGGAACACATTTGTATTCTTTAAGAAGAATCTCACTTATTTCACTTTGCTCTTTTTCATCTTCAATAAAAATATGAGGCCATCCAACCCATTGGAAATTTATCCCTTCTGATATTGCAATTTCATATAAAACTGGTAACCAGAGTCCAATTGCGCTTTCGAATTTCCATTTCGGCTCATCTCCTCCTGGGATATATTTTTCATTTCTACTCACATTTATTGGCAAATTTAAAGATGCTATGATAAGAGAATCTGTAAGGGCAAATTTGATATTATCATCTATAATAGTTTTTGGTAGTTCAAAGGAATGTGGTTTTGTTTGTATTTCTGTATGATTAAAAATATGTCTGGATATAATTGTACTTTCTTCATCTTCTATGAGCATACTGTTGTGTTCAAGAAGTAATTTTCGATTATTTTGCAAAGATTCCCATCTGAAAGTTTTTTCTTGCATATAGACATACTTATACTCTATTTCTGTATTTAAAGGTAATGATATTGGGCTAGGGGTTATCCAAAGTGGATAAGAATTAGGATCTGTGCTTAGCATTGGCGCTTGAAAAGGGTCCCAATTACCTAATGATGGATGGTTTCCTGTAACTCTTATCCTTTCTCCATAAATCGTCTTACTCGAGAATTGAAATACGACTCTTGATGTTCGAATAGCCATTTATAACAATATCCATTATTTTTGTGGGAATAATTATTATTTAGTGTGCTGATCTTATCAATTCAAATAAAAAATTATAGGTTTTTAAAACTATTGGCAATTAGGTTTTAGTGATCTTATGATTATATGATGAATTTATTATTATTTAAGTTTATGTTTTTGAATAGTAAAATAATCACATTTTTTTGTGTGTTTTTAAATTATATTTTTAGTTTGTTAAATACTGAGAAGATTTTAGATTTAATGTTATGCTTTTAATACTATTTTCATATTTTATAAATACTCACATTTTTCTTTGTCATGTCAGAGTATATTTTTTTTGGATTTTTGAGTAAAGAATATTTACGGATATTCTTTTAAATAGAGTTTACAAGATATTTTTTGGGTAATTTTATTTGAATGAATTATACTAATATATGGATTTACCCGAAAAAAGACCTAGAGAAGAGCCCTCCAAGGTTAAAATGGACGAAAAAGGACGCTTGATCGATGAGCATGGACGAGAAGTTGATCTTTCTTACTCAAATCGTATTGACCTTGATGTCAACAAACAAAGATTCGAGAAAAAAAAGAAAAAACAACATAAATTCCTTCAGAACTTAAAAGAATCTTCAAAGTCTCGGGGATTCTTTTTCGATAAAAACTTACCAAAAAAAAAGTCTAGCAAGAAAATATCAATGGGATTTAATTTCACAAATACAAATGAAGAAATCAAACTGATTGCAAATGTTACTCCAGATATTGAGTGGTGGGATAAAGAAATTACAAACTCTTATAGCGAGTTATATAATCCAGATGCAATAACTGCAGAAATATTCAATGCAACTTTACCTATTCAGCTACCTTTTAATACAACAACACATAATGTTACAATGCATTTGACTGAAAAAGAAAAAAAGAAAATCAAAAGACTAAAAAAAGCACAGAAACTTAAAGAAATTAGAGAAAAAATCAAACTAGGCCTTATGGAAGCCCCTCCAGCGAAAATTAAAATAAGCTCACTTATGAGAGTGATGTCAAGAGAATTAGCTCAAGACCCTAGTAAAACAGAACATGAAATAATGGAAAAATACAATGAAAGATTACAAAAACATATAGCTAGGAATGAAGAAAGTAAACTAACACATGCACAAAGAGTTGAAAAAGCATTACGTAAACGAAGAAGAGATAGTGCAAGAGAGTCTAGAATCGCTGTATTCAAAATATCTTATTTTTCAAGTACAAAAATAAAATTCAAGCTTATGAAAAATGCAAGTCAATTAGCTTTAGTTGGAATATGTTTAATATTACCAAGTCCATCCCCTAGTATAATTATCGTTGAAGGAGGTAAACGAGCGATTAAGTTTTATACAAGACTTTGCTTACATAGAATTGATTGGAAATCCGATAACTCATCATGTGAATTAGTTTGGAATACTGAAATTAAAGATGCGAAGTTTTTCAAGTTTAAGATTCTTAGTGTAGAATCTGAATTAGATTTAAAAAGAATACTAAGCAAAAAAGATGCTATGAATTATTGGAGTTTAGTTTGCACATGGAAAGGAAACAACGATATGTTGCTATAGTTTTAAAAAAAATATTTATTCTTATAGTTTAGTTAAACTTTTCAATTCATATATAATTTGTATTAAGTATTATAAAATTATCTTGTTTATTAATCATGGAAGATATTCTTTTGTTAAAACAAAAGCTTGAGTTTATGCAATTAGAACTTGATGATGCTAAATCTAGAGAAGCTCAATTAAAATCTATGTATGATTCAATGCTTAGATCATTTTCTTATGATTCTCCTCGTTTAACTGTACTTATAATTTAGGCTTCTTCTTCTGTTGAACTCAAGTCAGCAGAAGAGAAACATACACAAGAAAGACTAAAGATAAAAATTAAGTATAAAGAAAAGATTAGAAATCTTGAGAAAAAAGTTACAGAATTAAAAGAAATTAATTGTAATTTAGATGAAAAATTGTCTGAGCAAGAAGGGAACTTTAATATATCGAAAAATATTTTAGAAAAAGAAATTATAATACTTAAAGAACAAAAACGGGAAGTTGATTATAAGATGAATGAAGCTACTGAAAATTTAACGAGGATTATTGAAAGAAAAAATGAAAATATAAGCAAACTTAAGGAAGAATTGGAAGAGGTTAAAAGAGAAGCTGCAGATGAAATTAGTAAAATCACTGAGGGAACAAATAAATCTATTTTAGAACTTAAAGCAATTTATGAACAAGAAAAACCGATGAGAAGATCATTAGATGATTCTGTTACTTATGAAAAACTAAAGTATGAGTTCCAAAGTCTTCAGGAAATAATAAAAAACCTTGAAAATTCTGAATATAACCTAAAAGAGCAGTTGAGATACAAAGATGAGCAGATTGAAAAAATAACTCGAAAACTTCGTGTTAAAGCTAGTGAAGATTCAAAAGATCCAGAAATAACCAATTTGATGAAAATAAAAGAAAGTCTTTCAGAAAAACTTATTGACAAAGAGATCGAAATATCAAAACTCAAGAAAATAATCGGAGATCTTAAACTTGAAATAACATATGGTGCCTGCAAGCCTCCAATTTACTCACCAAAAAGTCTCCGTTCAATGACATTTATCAATAAATCAGATTCCCCATCCCCTGAGCCATCATTTTTTGAAAAACAAGAAGAATATAAGCAACTTAAGCAATACGAAAGAATGATAAATCAATGCAGTGTAATGGAATGTGAAAATTGTGGAAGAACATTTCAAACAAATACATTTTATGATCATATCCTAAACTGCCAACTAGAAGACTCATTATCAAAATCCCAAAACTTTGCCGACAGAAACTCATTAGAAAAAGTTCAAGATCTCGAAAAACAAATAGAAATATTAAAACTAGCTTTGGGGAAATTAAAAAATCAAAGAGATAAAGCTAAAATTGAAAGTGAAAAACTCTTAATGCAACTAAAACAAGTAAAACTTGAATGGGCATTATCTGAAGAAAGTTATGATGAAAAAATTATGGAAATCAAAAAAGAACTTAAAAACGCAGTTGAAATTTTATATAGAATTAGAAGGTCTGTAAACTTAACACCTGATATAACATTTGAAGTAGATTTATCTTTTCAAAACACTGATAGATTTTTTGGAGGCCGATTGACAAAGTCTTTTGCAGGCCCACCTCGGTTATTTAATTACTAAAAAACTACTTTATAAATTTATTAATGGTTATCATTGCAATAAGTGGTTGTGTTCATGGAGAAATTGATTTATTGTATAAAACCTTAGCAGAACATGAACAATATAAAGGTGTAAAAGCTGATATTCTTTTGTGTACAGGAGATTTTCAAGCAATTCGTGATAATAAAGACTTAGATTCCTTATCATGTCCCCCAAAATATCGAAAACTTGGGGATTTTCAAGATTATTACACAGGGCATAAAAAAGCTCCTATTCTTACTATTATTATTGGAGGAAATCATGAATCAGTACTTTATATGAATGAAGCAATACATGGAGGTTGGATTGCCCCAAATATGTATTATATTGGACGAAGTGGAGTTATTAAATGTGGAACATTAAGAATCGCTGGATTATCAGGGATTTTTAATGCTTCTTTTTTTAATACTCCTATACCAGTATTTCCTCGTAATGAAAGAGATTTTAAATCTTTGTATTTGATTCATGAAATAGATGTTAGACCATTATTTCAAATAACCCCTCCAGATATTATGATGACACATGATTGGCCTCAAGGGATATACAATTATGGGAATGTTGAAGAATTATTAAAAATAAAACCTTTTTTGAGAGACTCTATTGTGAATAATTCTTTAGGGAATCCAATTACAAGACAACTTTTTGAAAGAATTTCTCCGTAAAGTTTATTTAGAAAATATTGGTTTTCTTCTCATATGCATGTTAAGTTTCATGCAAGATTTGGAAACACTGAATTTTTGTCACTTGATAAAGGGATAAGACCTAGAGATTTCGTAGAAATTATGGAAATTCCTGGAGTTGCTGGGAAAATAAAACCTGATGAAGAATGGGTTAATATTTGTCGATATCAGTGGAGAGAACAATTAGGAGCATATTTTCCGAATAGGAATCATATTTGAAAATTTGGTATTTTAAATAATGAAGTAGTTCCTATTATATATAAAAATGGGAGATGGCATGTTAGTAACCCCGATGCCCAAATATAAACTTGTATTTCTTGGAGACATTTATGTAGGAAAGACATCGATTATAAACCAATTCATGTATGAGAATTTCGATACAAATTATCAAGCAACAATTGGCATTGATTTTCTCTCGAAAACTCTAAACATTGGAGATAAATCAATGAGACTTCAATTATGGGACACTGCAGGACAAGAACGTTTTAGAAGTCTTATCCCAAATTATATCAGAGATTCTTCAGCGGCTGTAATAGTTTACGATGTGACAAATAAACAAACTTTTGCTAGTCTAGATAAGTGGGTTGAGGATGTAAGAAATGAACGAGGAAATGGTGTTGTTATAGCTATTGTTGGAAATAAAACAGATAAAACAGGAGAAAGATGTGTAACAACTGAAGAAGCAGAGACTAAAGCTAAACAATTAGGCGCTATTTATCAAGAAACTAGTGCAAAAACTGGGGCAAATGTTAAAGAACTTTTTAAAGAAATAGCATCAAGTATCACTAATGATAAAACTCCTCAAGTCGAGATAAAAAAAGGTATAAATTTAGTACAACAACCTCAAACTCTTGAAACAGCTCAGCAAAAGAAAGCTAATTGTTGTTAGGTAGAAAATAATTATAGTTACTTATAGTTATAATTGGTTATTATGTTTGNTAGTTACTTATAGTTATAATTGGTTATTATGTTTGTATGATTATGTGGTTGTTAAGATTTTTTAATGTTGTTTATGCTTTATAGTAATTTTTTGAATAATTTTTGTTGCTAAGTTTTTATTGTGGCCTATCGAAATTTTTTTTTATTTTGAGATTGATAGTTATTTGAGGATTTAGGATATATGAGCTTTGTAAATTTATAAATTTACTTAATCACTATGTTTATTGTTTAGTTTTAATTAGCATTGAAAATTAAAATATGATTTTTAAGTATTTTTATTTGCTGATTGGAAGATGNATTAAAATATGATTTTTAAGTATTTTTATTTGCTGATTGAAAGATAAAAACAAATTGTATAAAAACTTTAGGTAATAGATATGAGGAAGTTGTGTAAGAATTAAGGAATGGAAGATTTTAGATATATCATGTTTTAAGCGTATAGTAGTTATTCGTATTAAATGATTTATATGTGTTTAGAATAATTATTGTCGAAAATATATATATCCTAACAACTACCTTTTAGCATTTACATCACCAACAAATAAAAAATAACTAATAAAATTTTATCTATAAAACTAACGATATAATATGAAATGTTTCCTATTTATCAGAACTACATCAAAATTCATCAAATATATTCAAAAATCACACAACATTTAATCTATAAATAACAAACAACATAAAATATTTAAAAAAAAAATATACTCTCTATACATTAATAATATCACATATCTTCAAGTAAATTTGATTATAAAAATCATAATAACATCTCATTTATAATCAAATAAACTGGCCATATATAATTTATATCCTTATAGTAATAAAATAAGTATTTAATTACTACTGATATCTAATAAACTTTGCAAAATAAGTCTGTGTATCCAAGATGGCTGCGATTTATCTAACAAAACTTTAGAACCTTGGCTCTTTCGTTTCTTTATACTAAATATCATTTTTGGTTCTTGAGAATAATCCATAGCAAGGCTAATAAGTGCGTCTTGAACATTTTTCCACTTTTTCATACAGCCTGAGCTGTGTTTTTTAAGACTGCAACACTTAAAATTTAACTTTGAGGACAAGTTTTCAAGAGATTCATCATTAAATGTTGAATTGATATAATCTATTATAGGAGTAGAGTCATTAGTAGGTGGATTTATGAAGGATTTTAGAGTCGAAAAAATTGATTTGATTGATTTTCTTTGTTTAAGGATCCTGCATTTTTCGCTTATCTCTTTAGCAGGTGTAGCATTGAGATCTTGCTGGGAGCTCATATCGCAAGTAGACCAAGAATCGGGAGAAGACTTATCTTCAATTTCGTAAAAATCCATTATATATATTACCATATCAATTAAATTTATGGAAAATAATTAGAAAAAATGAGAAAACGCGTGCAATTTTCAAAATTTAGCAAAAAAAATTTTTAGGAAAGCAGAGTTGGGTGTAATAAAAATATCAAAAACTTTTTAGTGAAAATATCGATGTTTTATAAAGTAATTAAATTATTTAAAATGTTTGTATTTGCCAGAGTTAGAGTCTTTTATTTCTTTTTAGTTTGATTTAGGGTTTATATTTCAATATGTGTTAGAATAATTAGTTTTGAAAAATACTTATTGTTAGTTATATTATATTAGATTAAATAAAATTCCATTATATATTTCTAGTTAGATAAACTTAAATATGTATATATAGTTAATTATAAATTATATAGCACTGGTGATATTATAAATAATTTTTTCTGATTTATAAGTTTAATATTGTAACTAGGGGTGGCCAAATCGGTTTTGGGGGAAAGATTTTAGCTTTTTTTAATAAGGGGAAATTTTCAAGGGAAAGGATCACAGCTGAATGCTCTGGAAGAAGCTTTTCCTTGATTTATTTTTCTTCAGCTAAGGAAGTTCTAGTTTGCTTAGGTTATGGAGAAAATACAGGGATATCAAGATTAGATGATTTGGATATAGAACTATACCTGAAACATATTTTCTTATACCTTGATAAGTTTATTATATATGCAAAAATGTTTTATATAATAAATCCATGTATAACATTACATATCGAAAATTAAACAAATCAAAATTAAAAACTAAATTATTTTATATAAAATGTGCAGGTGTATTAGTCATCAATAAAATAGAAAATCTATTGAGGATGAGGTATACAGGATATTAAAATCAGAATATAATTTTATGATAAGAGATTTAATTAGGATTTTAATTTAAGACTTTAGAATAAATTGTATTATCATCATGTAATATTTACAATAAAATTTAAAAATATGGTTTAATGTTGGAAAATGTATTAAAGCATAAAGCAAATAAATCGGTATAGAAAATAATAATCAACCTAATGAAGAAAATAGAATGCAAGATTAGTGATAGTATATGTTCAGAAAAAGAAGCTATACAGAAAAAAGAGAGTTTTTAAAATATTAATGTATATAAACTTCTATTTAGAAAGCTAATAGTTATTTATCAACGACTTCTCAAACTATCAATGAATGATTGGCCAACATAAATAAGGAGATGATGGAAAGTGTTTAAACAAAACGATTTCCACCTAATTTTCATGCAAAAAGTATAAAATCTATCATTATGCTATACAGATAGATGATAAAAACTTCTAAAATTAAAGAAAATACTAGTATAAATTGACGATTTAGGGATAGTATTCAGTTAAATAATTGAATAACTAAAATATTAATATATGCCTATAAAAAGAGTATCAACTTACTTTCTTCCTACAATTACCTAATTCGATATTACTTAATAATAATCATATATTCATAATATTAAATTCTGCAATTCAAAGACCCATTTACAAGCATCATCATAGTCTTTAGCACTAAATAAAAGTCTTTTTTCCGCTGTATACCACTCAACTTCTCTTAAACTCCATGAAGTTCTATCAAGTCCAACATATTCTTTTGTTGGAGACTCTTGTCTCAAAGGCCTTTTCATAATTTTTCCTTCTTGAACGCTTTCTTCATGAAATAATACGCTTGATTTAATTATAACTTCACTTTCTAAAGGAGTTTTATCAGTATTCCTAGAAAGTTTAGTCATTTCATCTTCATCTACAACAAATATTTCGAATTGATTCAAATTATTGGATTTAACAAACTTTAATTCTTTTTCTTCCACTCTAAAACTAGCGCTGTATAAATCTTACTGATTTACTGCTTCTATTAAAGAAACTGGAATGTTCAATAAAGGTTTTTCCCCAAGCGAATAAGAATGTTGGCTTTTGTAATACCTGAATTCTGAATCTGTTAAGACACAATATCTATTAATAAACTGGGCTGATATTCCTGGATGATATTTCATTAAATCTCCTGCAAGAATATAAGGCATAACAGGTTTAATTAACTTGTAAAGTCGTGGTTGATAAGATTCAGAACTTTTTTGTGTATTACTAAAGGAAGGTATTGAAGATGATTCTTTTTTCATAGTTTTTTTCTGAGCTTTTCTCTTTGGCTGAGGAGGAGAAACTGATTCTTCAGTATCAGAAAACTTTAAAGTGATATGCGAGCAATCGAAATTTGTTTCTTCTCCATGAGAGACTTCAGAGTTACAAACACATCCCATAGCTTATAATATTTACAATAAACAATAAAATTTGTTAAAAGATTAAAGTCAATCATTTTATAAACTATATAAATTATCTAATAATATCATAAAACCAAAATTATCTAATTGAACTAACTCAAATTTGTTATGATTTTATACATAAAACATTATTTTTTAGAGTAAAAAATAAAACTTAATAATACACTAATGTTTCCAGCCTTTTTCATGACCTCCTTCCATCATAGGCTCAACAAATCCTCTAAAGTTTTTCTTTTCAATAATCCATCTTGCCCCATATCCTTGAGAAACTCTTATTTCAAGTATCGCTTCTTCATTAGGTAAACAATGGACATTAACCCAAGCAGCTTCATTTAAAAGTCTTCTTAAAATATCTTGTGCAGTATTGTTTTTCATATTATCAGTTCCAGTAATTTTCCCCCAAAATCCTTCTGAGCTTCTGTGAGCATGTTTTGTTAATGATCTAGCGCCAACAGATAAATTAGATGAACTTTTACTTTCTTCTTTTGAATACAATTGTGAGAATGCTTTTTCAATTATACTCCTTTGTGGAATCATATATTTGTCAGTACTGCCTTGGGTTCTACGTACGCCTAAACAAAAAAGAATTCCTCTTGGACCAAGACTAATCAACAAGCTCTCGGCTAAAGTTAAAGCCGAACTATCAGAAATGTAAGTTAGCAAATTCGCTATGCATTCTGGAATATGAGAAAGGCTTTCTAATTCTTTCTGAGTTATTTCAGTAGAAAAACCAGATAGTGGAGTATATTTAATTGGGAATTGTGAATTTTGACTCCATAGCTCTAGGACTTTAGCAATTTGCTTTAGGTAGTTTCCTGATGGGTAACCTTTAAAACACGGTGGATCATTCATAATTATATTGAAAACTGAGGAACTGTATCGTGTGCTATTGATGAGCTGGCGGATAAATGTTATACCGAAACAGTCAATTATCGCTTTATTCTCTGAACTAAGAGCATCTTTAAGAACAGAATAAATTAGATCTTCTACTAATGGAGGACGCCTTCTTTCCATAATTTATTATATTTTCAGGGAAACTTTATATACCCGGTAGTGCTTCTGTTCATATTGCTACAATAAACACTTTTTAAAAATTTTTACAAGAAAAGTGGTTTTACGAGGGAAAATCAATTTATCAGAACTTCAAATGCTAATGATGTTTAAAAAATATTATACGATGATTCTACTTCAAATGCTAATATTTTTCAGAAGCAGTTATTTAATAAAATTTAAAAGTGCAATATTGGAAAATTTAAGTATTTTATAAACTAACAATAGAAACTACTACATGATTTAGTAAATTATGTTAAAATCTTTAATATTTTTAGATTTTGTTATGATAGTTTGAGAAAAGGTTATGGATTAATTTTGGTTTTTAAAGCTAATACCTTAAGTACCAACAGCTTAGCATAGGACATTTATTATAACTATTTTATTAGTTTCATCTAGCTATTTTTTACTTGAAATAATTTTTTTAGTATATTTAAGTAGTTATGTCCTTCAACTTCCTCTGATTTTTGTTTATGCTTTATCTGAAATATTTTACTTTTTGCTAGATAGTTTTTATTTTCTATGTTAGCGTAAGTTTATTGAAGCTATTCTATGATTTTTTTTGTATATCAAAAATAGCATTCATAATTTTATCAAAAACTTTTATAAGAATATTTTTCAAACTATATTAACTAAATACAGCATCTTTACCTAATAACATCACTTACCTAAATCAAAATCTAACATACAAAAAAAGCAAATACTTTAAAAATTAATCTTCACTAAAATTTCACTTAAGCGAACTTTCCAGTCACAAAATCCAAATCAAAACCAAAACCCTAAATCATTTCATCAAATCATATTTGGAAATTGAAGCCAAGTTATAAATGGGAAATTTATTGGTCGGAATACACCCTTTGTCTCTTCTCTCAGGCGAAGATAAGGTGCACTATCATGACAACCGTCGCATGAATCTAAAGCCTTCTCCTTATCACAATGATCAAGTCTATTCATTACGAGCTCTTTTAGAAGATATGAAGACCAGTCAAAATGAATTCTTGTTTCTAGGATATCGTGCACTCCTCGGTGGCTTATTAGGATTTCTAGGTGGCCTTGCATTACAGCCACTATTGAAAAATTCTCCTTATGTATACAGAAAAATGGTAATGAACTTCAATCATACTGAGCTTTTCCCATTCGACAATGCGAAATTCATGTTTAGAACAATCTCTCCTTATTATATTACAATTGGAGCAGTCTCAGGAACTTTTTTCAGTTTCTTTTCTGAAGTTTATGACAGAGCCTTTGCTACAAGTAAGCTTACAAAATACGCAGTTCTTGGCNCTCCTTATTATATTACAATTGGAGCAGTCTCAGGAACTTTTTTCAGTTTCTTTTCTGAAGTTTACGACAGAGCCTTTGCTACAAGTAAGCTTACAAAATACGCAGTTCTTGGTGCTTTTGACTCAACTATTTTAGCTTTGTTTGTTGGACCAATAGGAAGTTGGACAAATGCTGCAATTGGTGGTGCGATTTTTGGAATGGCTCTTTGTGCCTGCAAAAATAGACCTACAACCTCTAATACTGGAAACTATGGAAACTCTGCTGAATATATGTCACATATCACGGCTGCTGACATAGAAAACTTTAAGCTTCAAGAAGAGCGTATTAGTGGCTTTAAAAATAGTTAAGTACTTAACGATTAGCCTTATTACGAATTTTCTTTTCTTAACATCAATTCTTTAAATTCTTGTAAATCAATAACACCATCTCCATTGCTATCAGCATCTTCTAGTAATTGCTTCCAGAATTCATCCATTTTATCATCGTCACCTCCTAGAAATTCTCTAAGTTCTGTTATTGATATTGACCCGCTATCATCTTTGTCGTAGGCTTTAAAAGTATTTTCTAGTATTTCTTTAGAAAGATGCTTGTGCCAGTCAATAGCCGCTGTTATGAATTCAGAGTAGTCGATTTGCCCATTCATATCAGAATCACAGCTTTTAAGAATATCTTCAAGTTTTACTGAAGCACTAAGAGAAATGTTAGAAAAGCCTCTCCTTAGTTCGAGTTCACTTAAATGCCCATTACCATCAGTATCAAGGATAATAAAAGCTTTTCTTAGTTCATCAATTTCATTACTAGTTGTCATACTTGAAGCGATATAAGAAAATGTTGCTTGTTGAAGACGAGTATTTGCTCTGAAAGCAGCAAGATGTTTAAGTACTGAAGAACCTAATTCACCTAGTTGGTTTTCTTTTGTAACAGAACTTTGGACCCAAGAATGATTCCATGCTTCAGAAGCAGAAAAACGCCTTTCTGGATCTTTGTTGAGCATTTTTTGAATAAGGTCTTTAGCATTTTTAGAAACATTTTTCCAACGTTTATGAGAAAAGTCGAAAATCCCTCTGCGAACTTTTTTAAGTATTTCTTCATCGTTTCTACCGTTAAATGGAGGCATACCACAGAGCATCATGTAAAGTATGACCCCACAACTCCAAATATCTGATTTATTTGTAACTACTCCTTCAAGGGATTCTGGGGCGATATAATAAGCCTATATATGTTTTACTGTGCCTATACAATTTACTTGTTTTTCTTCTTTTTTTATGCTCTTTGATACGCCGAAGTCAATGATTTTTAATGATGTGCAATCTTTACCTATAAAAAGGATATTTTCAGGTTTCATATCTCCATGAATATACCCATTTTGGTGAACGTGAATAAGTCCTGAGAGTATTTGATACATAATACTAGCCGCCATACTTTCATCAAACCCTTCAGTCGAAGCAATCCTATCAAAAAGTTCCCCTCCACTGCAGATTTCAGTTATTAAGCAAATCTTAGAAAAGTCCTCAACAATCTCCACAACTTGAATAATATTTGGATGATCAACAGCTTTTAAAGCATCAACTTCTTTCATCAATATATCAGTTTGCTTTTCTGTCATAGAATTTTTAACAAAAATTTTAGCTGCCCGTTCTATTCCAGTAATTTTGTCAATTACCCTTTTTACAGTGCTAAAACCTCCTGTGCCTAGGATTTCATGAATTGTATATTTTTTTTCAATATCACAAGTAATTGAATGTACAAAGAACTTTTTTAACATTGGGTATATAATATCAGTGACACGTTTTTTAATACCAAGATCTTTAATCGCATTAATAGTTTCTTGTAAGCCTTCTTTAATTATAGCAACTTGTTCTTGAATTATAGTCGCAGATCTTTTAACTCCTTCTCTAACTACACATTCACTATTTACAATAGCATCATCAGCAATTTGTTTTAGATTTTCTGCAATCTCAGCATCTTCAACCTGTTTTACAACATATTCTGTACCTTTTTCAACGTTTTCTATCTGTTCTTTGACTATGATAGTGCTTTTTTCTATTGTACTTTTCACTAGACCTCCAAAGAATTTTAATGAACCTTTCAATAATGGTTTTTCTGATGAAGCTTCTGACTTTTCTTTAACTGCTTCAACTTCTTCAGCTGCTTTAACAGCTTCAACTACTTCAGCATCTTCGGTTGCTTTAACTGATTTGACTACTTCAACTGGTTCTTCTTTAACTGCTTCGACTACTTCAACAGGTTCTTCTTTGACCTTAGCTTTTGCAGCAAGAAGTCCTGACATGAATTTTGACATTACTTTAGGTTGTGCTTGTTCAACAACAGGTTCTGGTATTTCTTTAGGTACTTCTTTGATTTCTAAACTTGGGTTAGATGATTGATCATTCAAGCTTAACAGGAACCTATCATTCATATGGACATCGAAAATTGGAGCATTTTCTAATGGAGTTTCTTTTTTGATCCCTGGATCTGTGAATTCTACTTCTTTTTTTTCTTTTTTGATCCCTGGATCTGTGAATTCTACTTCTTTTATAGAGTGTTGGCAGCATCCCATGTTTAATTGAATTACTTTTATTATGGTATGGTAATAATAGATAGTTTATTTACCTAATTAAATACGTTCTTTGATAAGTATGAACATATTTTTAAGGAAAAGAGAAACTTATCCCTATATTTTCCCTGATAATAATGAAAAGCCCGGTATGTTATAAAATATTATTAATTAACTAGAACAACAAGTTTAATAACTTTTATATCAAAAATTCACTTAAAACATGACTTGCAAATTTGGTGTCCTTCGGCTTGAAATCGGTGTAAAATTTTATATTTATTAAGATTTATAATCGAAATTGTACTTTTTAATAGCAAAACAATTAGAATTTAAAAATCAATATGTTTTAATTTCGATATGATTTTTATAAGATAATAAGCTTAAGATAGTAGATTTTAAACTGTATTTTTTCTTATTGATATTCGGTATTTATTGAGTTAGAAAAACATTAGTTATCTTGTTTTTATAATAGTATGCTTATTATAGTAGTAATATAATTAATGAACTTAAATAGTGATAATGAATAATATTTAAATGAAAGAATCAATTGACCTTCAAAATATTGAATTTTGTAAATTAGTTTCAAAAAGATTAAAGAGAAAACTCATGTAGAGAAGGAACGTAAAACATTTTCAAAAGTCGAAATCCCAATCCTTGAATTAAGTCTAAAAGTAGTTCTCCAGAAAATTATCTAAGATATAAATCTATGGGTAATCTAAAGAAAGAAATTTTAAATAGGTGCATTTGTTCATTCTATAAGAATTAATATTTTTAAGCAAAATAATAAAAACTAATTATTGACTTTTTAGGAAAATATTATTTAGAATTATAATTTCTGTTAGATTCATAAGGCAACAATATTAACATATTTCAAGCATATCAATTTTATCAAAGTGGCTATGAGATGATTTAAGAAAAGAAAAATTGAATTATTATAAGCCAAATAAATCACAGTTTTTTAAAACTCTAAACTTTACGGAGAAGTTGGAGAAATTCTAAAAGTTTCTTCTTATTCGAAAAGAGATGCATCTCCACATAAGCAAAACTTATAAAACCAAACAAACCTCAAAAAAAAAAACTTCAACACCATCATTATCCTCCAAAGCTCAAAAACAACTACATCCTGACAAATTTCTCCATTCAAACAACACCCATCACACAACCCTAACACACAAAAATTATACAATAATCAAATAATTACCTAATCTTTAATATTAGAAGGCTATTTAAATTCGAAAATATGCTGAAAAACTCGTTTGAAGGAAAAATCATCCGCGTTGACGGATTTAACGACGAAGAAGTAACCTGTAAAGTCTATTTAAACGATAAACTCATAGAAGAGTTCATTGCCAAATCCTCACATAAATCTATACAGCTCTATGGCAAAGGGATTTTTCGATTTGTTTTCCAATCAGTATCTTTCATAAAAAGTGCAAGTTTAAAGCTTTCCTTATTCGAAGATGACGGTGCTCAATGGTTGCCATTATTTGACTCAAACGATATAATAGAAACCCTTCCAGAAGAGACCCAATCTCCAAGGTTTCTAATAATCCTTTGTAAGTCTAAATCACTTCAAGTCATTGAAGAAAGTGGAGAAATTTCAGAAGACTCTAGTCTTTCTGTTAGTGAAAGTGAAGAAAATATACAAGAAATCAAACTTTGTGAAGAATTTAGAGAAGAACCACTTCCATCTCAAGAAATTTATGAATTTAGTGAAATGAGTGAACAAAATGATAACCCATGCAACCCCCAAGAATTTTTTGAAAGCATTGAAAGTGATTTTTTAAACCAAAGTAGTATTAGAGAAGATGAACATAATGAGATAAGTGAAAGCACAACAAGTGATAAATTTCATAATATTTGGGAACCAGAAACATCAGTGTTAAATGAATCGCAGGAAAAACAAAGTTTTGAATTGTTTAAAGAACCTTCGAATTTTAAAAAAATCCTAGACGAGTTGAATTTTAAATATCAAGATGTTTGCAAAATACAAGAAATTCAAGCAGCAAGAGTAGCTGAATATGATATTAAATTTATTAAAATGTTTGAAAACCATAGAGAACAAACAAAAAGAAGTCAAGAAAGGGAAGATTCATTAATCGAACTTATAAGTGAAAAAGAAAATGAGCTCCAATTAGCTCAAGAAGAAATACTAAAACTAAGGAAAGAAAAAATAAAACTGGAACTTGAAAATAAAACTCTTAAAGAAACTAACCAAAGTTTGACAAAGGAAATCGAAATTGTCAATCCAGGTCCTTTACATAAAGAAGTGACATTTTTAAGGAAAAAAATATCAGATCTTGAAAAAACTTTAAATAATTATTATAGCAAAGAATTCCTAGAAGCTAAACTTATTGAAAAAGATATGATTATAGCGAATCTTCATAGACAATATAGAAATCGGCCATTTGACTCTGAAACAAGAGAATCACAAAATTCAACTAATTCTATAATAGATGAATTAGATGAATCAGTTAGATTTCATGCAAAATCTATGAATCTTCCTGAACCTATTGTTCGTGATAAAGAACAAATGTATGTCTTAGGCCATAGAAAATTTAGTTTGATGCTTCATAATGGAAACCTTATGTGTAGGATTGGGGGAACTTTTAAGTCATTTAAGGAATATTTAGAAAACTTTGTGTTAGATACAAAGATTGTCAAACCTTTGAAGAAAAGATTTTCAGTTGATCAAAACATTGATAGTGAATATGATGTGGAAAATTTCAAAGAAGCACAGGCTCAAGCAAAAGGTAAACAACCAATAAGACCAAATAGGATTAATCAAATCAAAAGAAAAACTAGGTTTTGATCAAATAATATATATAAATTAGCTATAAATAATATGTTGAGATATTTTGATTTTTACTATTATGAATAGATTTATTTAAGGTAAAAATTCAATCTAAGTATCATAAATTTCTTATATAAAAATAACAAATGGAAAAAATCACTGAAAGGAAAGACCAATTCCAAAAAATAAACTATGAAAAAGTCTCACAAAGTAGGGAAAAATTTGCAGTAGAGCTACGGAAATCAAAAAGAAAAGAGTTTATACAGGGACGCCGCAAAAAATCTGATCTAATAAATTGCCTGCTCCAAAAAGACACACTTATGAATTCAATACTATGCGAACCAGAAGAAGACGAAGGAAATCTAATAGAAATCGAAGATATTCAATTACTTATTCAATCTTTAAAAGGTGATTCTTTAGACCAAATATCTGCTATTAATACAATCAAAGATCTTGTTTCTAATAATAATATGATTGCAGAGAAGTTTGTTGAACACAGAATTATTGATGTAATTTTACCTTTAATACAACAAAGAACTATATCAGAACTTAAAAGCCTTGGATATTTAATTATCTGTAATATAGCTTCAAGTACTAAACTTTGTGTTAATAAACTTTTAGAAGCTGATATTATAACAATTATTTTCAAGGAATTAAATTCTAATCAATATGAAATTTTTGACACTTTATTTTGGACAATAAGTAACTTATTAGGTGATAATGACAATACTGTTTTTATAGAAATTACTGATATGAACTTTTTTGAAATAACATTTAATTGTATAAACCAGTATAAATCTAATAAATTCCTTGATGTTGTTGCATGGACATTGATAAATGCAGTTCATTATGAAAATCTTATTACAAAAACACATTTGGATACAATATTGAAAATTGCTTTAATACTTTTAGAAACTGATGACCTTGAGGTTAAATATAAAACTATTCAATTTATTATGTTATTAATAAGAAAAGATAATGAAAAGATTGACTTTATTTCACATTCGATATTTTTGAATAAATGCTTTGAGTTGTGGGATATTAGAGAATTAAGTATTATGATATTAAGATTATGTGCGAATATTTCTTGTGGAAATAATTCACATTTACAAATTCTTCTTGACCTTAATATTTTGGATTATCTTGAGAAAAGTTTAATTGGTAATCAAAATAGTTATGAAATAACTCAAGTGTTTTTTTGTTTAAGTAATATTGCTGCTGGAAATACTTCTCAGGTTAAAGCTATAAGCAATCATTCAATGTTTTTTATTTCGCTGAATGGAATTCTGTGTGAAGATGAGAAAGTTCAAGAAGAAGCTACGTATTATTTGAGGAATTTTACTATGTTGTGTGAGAGAAAAACCCTTAAAAAAATGTTTTCGATGCATTTTTTGAAAGGAATTACAGATGGATTTCAGTACGCCAAAACAAATAATTCGATTATGAATTTACTGATTTCTTATGACATGGTTGCAAAAGTTGTAGACAAAACTGATTTATTCGCAGAAAATTGCCATTGGATTCTTGAAGATTTAATAAAACACAAAAACCCAGAAATATATTCAAAAAGTAGTGAAATACTTGAAAAATATTATGGTATAACAGAAAACCTAGAGAATACTTACGTCGTTATGGTTTAATAAAAAATACATCAAAATAATCTCTTTACATAAATCCTATTATCTTTTTTTAATGAAAATATTCCTTTATTCAAAACATATATAAACCTTTCGATGCATTTATAATAAAATTCCCACTATCATTTACCTTTTTCACCTAAAAAAAATAAAAAATGCAAAAACAACCAAAAACCCTACCTGCCATACTTTCATAAAAAAATCAAACAAAACCCAGTATTTTTCTTTTTTTTATCAGAAATTTATCTTTAAATTTCAAATACTCCCAAAACATAAAAAATTTCTAAATTAAAACATAATTCTCACTAAAAAACTTATAAAAATCATGACAACTACTGAAAGCGANTTATCTTTAAATTTCAAATACTCCCAAAACATAAAAAAATTCTAAATTAAAACATAATTCTCACTAAAAAACTTATAAAAATCATGACAACTACTGAAAGCGAATTCGGTTAAGTTAAATTATGATCTATAAGGATTTCTGCTTTCAAGATCAATAAAAGCTGGTGGACTGATTTTTTCCTGGAAATTATTTTGGTTTGTTGTTTTTTGATTAGATAAATAATTTGCTCCTAAATCATCAGTGTGACTATACTGGCATTTGATTCCATTTAAGCAGTACCCAAACTTGAAAAAATTTTCACATTTTTGATCCTTTATAGATCTCACCCCATTCTTATCCCTCAATTCCTTCTGACCATGTGCGAAAAAGCATTTATCTCCATATTCGCAATTTCCAGCTTCCCAATTCCTACACATTTCAGTTTTAAACCTAGTTTCAGGCTCACCTCTAATCAAAACCACATCTTTATGAGTCTCTGGGCTGAATCCATTCTGAGCTATTCGCCTTATATCTTTTTTAATCATTTCAATCTATTATTTATAAGCATTTAAATCATGTAATTTAGCATCAAACTAGCCTTTATTTATATAAAGACTTATTTATATTCAACATAAATCAAAATATTATACATAATTATGTCGTGTTTGTATTACTTAAAGCTTTGATTTTTTCTTTAATATCTTCATGATACTTTTGAAGTATTAAATCAACTTGAGAAATTATTCGATTACTTGTTACTGCCGAGTAAGAAATATCTTTAAATGTTGGGAGTTTAGAATTTGATGCAAGTTCGATAAATCTTTGTTGAATGTTTAAGTATTCAGAATGTATTGCATTGTTCTTTTGAGAAAGGGTATCTAATTTTGAATACTCTTCATCTATTGTTATATTTGTTTTCTTATTTTTTGGGTATAAGGAAAAGCTGATATCAGGAGTCCGAGTGCCTGAAGAAAAACGCTTTTGTGGTTCAGAAATAGCGGGTTTTGTATTTTTGTAAGAAGTAAGTTTATGTGAACTGTAATTGTGGGATATAATCGGCAGTTTAGTTTTTGAGGTATGCTTTCGAGATAAAGAACGAGGAGGCTTTGAATGCCGAAAAGCTGGATTTACATCAATTTTTTTCTTCATAGTTTAATAATGTATTACAATCAACTTAAAAAATTAGTTCTAGTACCTGGAATGCTTGTATTATTTCGGATTTCAACTGATTCATTTTTAAGGATAAGAGCAGTTTTATCTAAAGAAGTAAGGGGAAATGTATTTTCGTATGTATCATGACTGTTTGTGCTTTTGTGTCTGTAAAGTTTATTTGATGCGAAAGATCTGATTCTTATGATACTTTTTTGCCTTTCATTTTTTCCGATTTTGTCTTCTTCTTTTTGAAGTTGGATTTTTTGTTTCTTGGTATTTAAAAAGTTTGCATCACGTTCTTTTATGTGCTTTCTTTGTTCTAAAACTTTTGATTGCAAAGATACGTATTCTTTTTGTCGTCTTTCAAGTTCCTCGATACCGAGTTTATAGGGAAAAAGACTTTTGGGATCAAACTTCTCGTTCTGTTCACGTATTTGAATTGGTTTGGCTGTCCACACTTTATCGTATTTTTTCCTAAACTCTTCATATGTATGAGCAACAAAATCACTTGCGAAAGGTCTCCACATTATTACAGTATAAGGTTTCTTCAAAATATCTTATCTATTATTACAAAAGCAAAGATTTATAAATGCTTAATATTATTTATGGTATAATCATTCTTGATTTATATAGTTTATATTCGATTTGTATATTAATATTTCTATAAACTTCATTCAATATGCTAAATATTATTTTTATAAGTTATTAGTTGATTGTTAAATATTTATAAATAATTAAGGAAGAGTTTGATAATGTTATAGAATTTACTAAATAAACAAGATAAAATATGACTATATTATTTATCTTTATACTGAAATAACCATTTTTATGTTCATGCATTAGATATAAAATTTCAATCACTTTAGAAACAAAGAAAGTTCAGCTCAGATAGATAACTTTGCTTTAATGAACAGAATTTTTATAGAAAAGGATATTCAGCATTTCATCTAAATGATAATCCAGTTCATTTAAACTATATTCTTTGAAAAATTTAGGCTCCAAATTTTTTTGTACATAAGATAATACCAACTTTTTTATTTTAAAATCCCTACTTAAAATCTTTAATTCTTCCTTTTTCTTATTTCATTTATTTAATTTTTTTTTTACTTATCCACACTGATTAAAAAATAAAAATAAGATCCACTGTTACTACTTTGGAAATTACCAAACCAAATAAATCTAAAAATTATTATCATAAATACTTATAATTCTAAGAATAAATCTATTTACCTAGTTATTCTGTTAATCACCAGTTGTTTTGAGGAAATTCTGGAAGAATTTAACATTTCTAATATCAGATCCTACTACACCAGTCAAAAATTTGCTACCTCCTTTTATCGGTTTCCTAACATTACTATAAATAGTTGGTGTTGGTTCATCTTTTTGATTCATTTCAACTACTTCAAGAGCTTTTGCTGATAATTGACTAGTAAGTTCATCTAAATTCAGTTTTAAAGATTCTATTTCTTCATTTTGCTCTTTCTGTATATCTAAAAGTTTTTCAATCTTTTTCTTACTAAGCTGTTGTTCTATTCTGAAATTAGTTTTTTCATTAGAAAGTTTGTTATACAAAAAAGTCAAGTTTTCAACTTGGAATCTTTCTCTTTCCAAATCATTTTTAAGCTTTTTCTGATCAGATGACAACTGATTCATAACTTTTTGGTATTTTGAATTTGATTGAGAAACTTGTGAGTTTAGCCTTTCAACTTCTGAGAAATAATTTTCTAGGAACTTTTGGAAAATATGCTCATCAATCATCCTCCTTTCTTGAATTAAACTCTGAATAAACAGTTCTCGTATTTTTGTTGGATCATCAGCTGAGGATAGTTTTGACTTGAGTACATCTTCAATTTGTAAAATCTTTGATTCTAAACTCTTAAACTTGTCCATTTCACTTTCAATACTTATAATCTCACTAGTTTCCTTCCTTATAATCGGTGTTTGAATTTCCTGCTTAGAGTTTTTAACAGTTTCTAATTCAAAAATCAAATTCTCAATTCTTTTTTCCAAGTCTGATTTTTCATTTATTATCTGATTAAGTTCCATTTCCAATGTTTTATTAGTCTCATTACTACTTTCTAATTGCTCTTCATTATACTTAACCAATTCATCAAGTTCTTCATTTTTCATTTTAATATTCTTAAGAGTTTCATTAAGTGTATCAAAACTCATTTGAAGTTCTGATATCTCAGCTTGAAACTTTTCATTTTTCTCATATTCTACATTCAAATTATCTTTAGTTTCTTTCAATTCTTTCAACATTTCATTTTCTTCTTCCTCAGCACGTTGATCTGTTGAGCCTTCAGTCGGTAAAGCGATATTATGTTTTTTCAGTAAATCTTCAAGTTCTTGTATTCTTTTATCTTTTTGCATTATTGCAACTTCAGCACGAGCTAACATAATTTTTAGTTCAGCAACAGTAAACTCTTTATTAACTTTAGGTTTATTTTTAATAGCTTTTGCTCTTATACCAAATCTTAAAGTACTTATTGTTTCTGATTCATTATATGGTGAAGGTGAACAAGTTATAATCAATGCAGTCTTTGAATTACCTCCAAGTGAATCTTGAAGTACTCTTGTTAACTTAGAATCTCTATATGGAACATGAGTTGAAGATCCATCAGTTAAAGACATGATAACTTTGCCTAAGCAAGTTAAAGATTTATTGATGTTTTTAGCTTCTTCTAAAGTTTTCCCAGTTGCCCCTGTTTTTCCAACTTTTTCTGACCCTGCTAAGTCGACAAGAAATAGTTTTCCAGTTTTCTCAGAAAAATCTATGGAGCTTTTTTGGTTTATTGTTGTGATGAAAATAGAATGTGATCTAGAACTTCCTGCATTCATGTTGGTGAAAGCAACTTCTCTGTTTGCTTGGCCTAAATCCATGAATTTCAGTAATCCTTCACCAGAATCCACATAATGCTCACTAAGTCCTGCTATATAAACTCCTCTTGCTTTATCTTCAGAGACTTTAAGATCTTTTCTTGTTGGGTCAATCAAATCTTTAATTTTTTCATTGTAGATTTCACAAAAGCCAACCTTTACCAGAAACTCCATCTCTTCGGATTTAGAAATTCTGTCAAATACAGTAAAAACCATTCTTGGGATAATACCTTTAAGCTGTTCATCGTATATATCAGGACCTGCCATAGTAAAAGTTTTACCTGAAGATGTTTGACCATAAGCAAAAACAGTCCCATTAAACCCTTCCATTACTGCATCTACAATTTGTTTAGCTGTTGTTTCATAAACGATTTTTTGTTCTGTTGATGGGGGGAATACAAAGTCAAAGTTGAACCTTTGTTGGCCAAAGCCTTCGAATTGTTGATTTATTACTACAGTTTTCCCATCAGATGGAAATTCTACATTCAACTCCATAGATTTTTCTTTTTCTTTTTCGTTTAAAGGACGAAATCTGCAACTTACAATTATGTTTCCATCAAGAGGTCTTGCTGGACCCTTTCCTCTATTTGCCATTATTATTATCTAATGGATTATAAAATATGAACTGGATGAAAGCTACTTATGATATATAAAAGGGTGATTAGGTTTTTTAATGAATTTTATAGCTTTTGGTATAGAGAAATATGTTTGAAATTTTGTTTGTAAAATTTTTTGAAGATTATCCTATGAATGTAGAAGGAATTATTATGTTTTATTTGTTTAATTCAGATTTTTAACATAAATTAATTGATATAATAGTATTTAAAGTAGTTTATAGTAGAGATTATCTTGTGAAAGTATTGAGATGATATTTAAGTTAAAAAATAATAAATAAAGATAGTTTTATTGATTTATAATCCTTAGTGGTTATAAAACTTTAAGAAAAATATTGTATTTTGTTATAGGATTTACATATTATAATTATAATTTTCAGGATGGGAAATTGTGCTGAATGCGTAAGTTCAAAAGATTCCCTAGTAAATCTTGTTGCCGAAAGCAGAAATTTTGAGTATTTTCTTTTTACAAAATCAAATTGCCCAGAAAGCATTAAAGCTAGGACAATGCTATTCACAAAAGGTAAAATGCCTAAAATAATGGAACTTCATAGAGCTGATGATAAACTTAAAAATGCTCTTATACAAATGACTAAAAAAGATAAGCCACCTTATATATTTTACAATCGAGAATACTTAGGAGGTGTAGAAGAATTAGAATCTCATCTAAAAAAAACAACCTAATAAGCATAATTTACAATATCAGCTTGGCTAGTTTATTCAAATCTACTATTCATAAAGTTTAATAATGAGATGATGTATTTATATTAATGAACTATTTTTTTTGTTTTGTTTTGTGATAATTTATATATATTAGACTTTGAGGATTTTATTTGGGTAAATTTTAAATGACCTCAGAAAATAATTTTAGCTTTGGTAGTTTTCTTAGAAATTTTAATCGATTTGATTTTTAATTCTGATATAATGAAATATTAGGTTTTAATTTTAGTAATATGATAATATTAGTTAGGAATTATCGCTTGACTATTGTCTAGCCCTTGTTAGTTTTCTTCTTTTATAGTATATTTTCGTGATAAAGTTTTTAATTTTCTGTCAATCTTTATTATTTCTTATTTTTCGTATTTTTCTCTAAGTGTTTTTTCAAATTATTCATCCCATAAAAGATATGCGATAATGAAAAAATTTTAGTCTCTTCATTCGTATATTTTTTGAGTTTGTTTTTTATGGGTGAAATAATATAATTGTTTAAAGATTTTGAAGCTTTATGGATTTTTTTAATGATACTATTAAGGAAAATATTAATGAATGTTTTGTATTTTGTAATAGGATAATTAGATATAATTCATTTTTTTATAATGTAGTTTAATTGCTGTTATTTTTATGTTGTTAATTTAGATATTTATAACTGTAAATTTGAGTATTTTTATAGAATTTTATACTGACTATTAATTCTAGTAATGAGATATTAAATATCAAAGTTAAAGCTTGGATTATAAATTAGAGATTTTATATTGAATACGATAAGTGATAAAAAATAGAAAGAAATGATTTTTTTTACTGATTTAGGTATAGGGTAAATATTGATNTAAATCTGGGTTATAAATTAGAGATTTTATATTGAATACGATAAGTGATAAAAAATAGAAAGAAATGATTTTTTTTACTGATTTAGGTATAGGGTAAATATTGATAACATTTTAATATATTAGAGATAAAGAATTGTATAAATGCAAGTAAGAAGATAAGAGAAAAAATTATAAAGGGAGCTTAATGTCTTTTTAAGAGCACTACAAAAACATATCCAAATTATATCTTTTTAAGAGCACTACAAAAAACATATCCAAATTTTTTTAAATATTCTAATATAAACATGTTATTAATAAAAGCATTAACTATAATTTATGTGTATAGTTTAATACGATAAGCAAATCTCTTTAAGTATTTATAATAAAAATATTTAGTTTCTTACTTTAATTTAAGCTAGAAAAAAGGATTCACCCGACAACGAAATCATATGCTCATGATTTCTTTTATATATTTTCAATATTATAGCTTTTCTAATTTTATTATTCATAGTAACAGCAATTAAATAATAAACTCCTTGCATGTGAATAATCGACAAAGCAATGATTCTAAAATAACTCATTCCACAAGATGAATAAAAAATGCTAAGTGTTCTCCATATTGTCACTGGAAGAATAGCTAAAGCAATAAGAATAGAATAAATCATTCCTCTTTCAATAAGAATACTTTTAAACTTAATATCCACACTTTTTTTAACATAATAATAAAGCTTTATATAAATAATAAGGACAGAAAATATCATAAACCATGAAGGTAGGTAGACTAAGATAAGATCCCATATTGTTGAAATCATATTATAATCTAATGCACAAATACCGCGAGTAACTCCATAACTATTTGTTATGTAAGGTAATAATAATAGTAAAGCTACAGGTAAATAGGCACATATTAGCCAGCGCAAGTGATATTTTTGAAAGTTTTCTTCTTTTCTCACAAGCACCATATACAAAGTGATTGAAATCGATAATGCCCAAATTACATTAGAAACTAAGCATACCATGTTTACATAAGCAAAAATAAAGCACAAATTTCTAAAATCGCTATTAACTGAAAGAATCATTATCATAGATCTTATAATACTATTCAGGGATATGTAAAAAAGGATTTTCCTAGAGAAGTCTTCAAGGATTTTAGAACAAACACAAATCAAAAATATAATTAAGCTTGAAAATAAAGATAAACAAGCTGCAACAAAAATCTCAATAGCTTCTTGATTCTCATCTAATCTTCCACAACCCATTTTATTATTTTTATTGCTACAAACTATTACTATATAAATTCTTACTATAATATATGACTTAAATACTTTCTCATTCTTTTGAATTTAATAAAAAATACTTTCTTGACTATTTTTTATAAAAATTTCTAGCATATTTTATCCATAAACTTCAAAACTCTAAGCATTTACTATCAAATTCATTCTAACTCCCTAAATTTCTTATACTCATAGCATATACATCAAAAAAAGTCACAATTCCTCCTACAAAATAAAAAGATTTTTACTAAAAAATCTAAATAAAAACAATAAACCAGCAACTTTTGTTTATAAAAATAGCCCTAAACATAACTATTTTTATTATCATCAACAACTTAAAACAAAATTCCAAAAATTCAAAAGCCTTACCATTTTTAAAAACTATTATACATGATGATTAAGCATACTAAATTTGCCAAATCTAACGTGCCTGCTATGTTTAAACCAAAACGTCGAAAAAATATAAAGAAAATCTTATCAAGCTGTGGGACTCCTAGAAAAATATTTTCAAAATCAACAAGTAGGAATGGTTCACCCTGCCCACCTAATAGTAAACCTGGTAAAAAGCTAACTGGACAAGTATCTAAAATCAAAACATCAGCGACTACAGCAAGAATTAAATACGATACAATTTATTCATTTGCCTCACCTTCTAATTTGTCAGGTAAGGTTAAAAAGACTTTGAAAGTTAAAAAAGTCAAAACATTTTCAAGCAATCTTAGTCCAAAAGATCGTGATAAAAGCGAGAATAATCTGAATTTATTGTTGAAAGATTCATGTGATCTAAGTGAAAAACCTTCAAAATCTAAACCTGAAGTGACGACTACTGTACAACTAAAACAGGTATTACAGAAAATTCTTATGGAAAATTCTGTATTGAAAAACAAACTAAGGAGGCTTAGTGATAACCAAGAAGAACCGAAGTCTACTATGAATTCAAATTCAATAGAAACTGCGATTGAAGAAATCAAAAGCAAATTAAGAAGCTTAAAACAAAAATTTTTATGATAGAAAGTCTTTTGTATTCACATATAATTTATTGTAGTCTTGAGTTATATAAACTTATAGTATTTCAGAATATTTTACATATTATAAGTATTTTTTTTTTTCAATCAACTACTCAAAATTATATTTTTATTTTTAAATCTATTCATTTAAAAAACACCCACAGTAAAACTCTAATTAAATACTCCTCCTATTTTTCATTTAATAATTATAAATCCTCCAAACTAATATTTATTATTCTAATACAGACCATCCGTCTATTTTCTTCGATTCTTCAATTTGCCTTTCATCAATCATTCCATATATTTTATTCAACGGAATTTTCTTTGGTACTCTTAATATTTTCCTAAAAGGTGGAGGTGAGTATTCTTTAAGCATCATCATTCCCCAATCAATCGATTCGAAAAATTTATGTGCTTTGATTTCTTCAGCATCATATTTCGAAGCTCCAAGTCTTTTTTTTGGGTTCCTTATAAGTAATTTTGATATAAGATCTTTAGCTTCTTCTGATATTAAACTTTTAAACCTTAACGGTGCTGATTTTATGTTTTTATACAACATTTCACGTACTGGATGATAATAAGGAGGTTCACCTGAAAGCATTTCATATAAAATAGCTCCGAGTATATACCAATCAATTGATTTTGTATGCCCTTCACGTTTAATCATCTCTGGGGCAAAATAAGCTGCAGAACCACAAAAAGAAGTTGTGAGTTTTTTGGAGTTCATGTTTTCTTTTGAAAGCCCAAAATCTGTTATTTTTATATGCCCAGTTTCATCGATTAATATATTTTCAGGCTTGAGGTCTCGAAAAAGTATATCTTCTTTATGTAGAGCTTGGATACCTAAGATTATTTCTGATATATAAAAACGTGCTGCATCTTCATTTAGGATTTTCTCGCGGGTTAATATATTGCTAAGGTCGCCATTAGGGCAATAATCCATTATTAAAGCTAGTTTTTCTGGGGTTTGAAATGCATAGTGAAGTTTTACGATAAAAGGGTGGTTTAAACGAAGAAGAATATTTCTTTCAGTAAAGGCATATCTTTCCATTCTCCTTTGTATAATTTTTTCTTTATCTAAAACTTTTAAAGCAAAAAGTTCTTTAGTATCATTTTTCTCAACTAAATACACAGAACCAAAACTCCCTTTACCAAGTTGCATAGTAGCTGTGAAATCTTTCGGTCCAACTTTTGATTCAGGGATTTTAAAAACAATAGGTTTTTTTTTGACAGCAATTTGGATTTTAGGTCTCTCATTAAATAACTTAATATCATTTTGTGTAGGTTCAATCTTTGATTTAAGCAAAAGTTTATTAACTTGGTCTTCTCTTGAATTATGTCTCAAAGTTTTAAAAAATATTTGCCTACTATACCCAGTCATAGGGATTTCTTCATTTTTCTCTTGATAAAACTGATAAAACTTCAAAATCGTCTCATAATTCAAAGCTATATCCGCTGGGGTCCTTCCATAAATATTCCTCATCCCAGGATTTGCTGAATATATTAATAGTAATTCAACAATATTTTCATATCCTTGATTTGCCGCATAATGTAAAGCTGTATTAAAATCATTATCTACTAAGTCAATCTTAGCTGAAAAATCTAACAAAAGCTTGACAACTTTATAATGATTTTGTATAACAGCTAAATGTAAAGGTGTTCGATTCATAGATGTCCGAGCATTAACACAAGGTTTTCCTTCACAAAGAAGTAAAACTTTACATATTTTTTTATAACCTCTAGATGCGGCCATATGCAAAGCAGTCCAATTGTTTAATCCTGGAGCATTAACTTGGGGAATCATATAAACTGGTTGTGAGTGGTTTAAAAGTTTTATAACATCGTCGAGATCATCACTTTCTATGGCTTCCCAGAGCTCTTCGTTGAGTTTTTGGGTTTCTTTGAAGAACTTTGAGGCTTCTTGTATGTTGATAACTCTAGCAGCTCTTGTTGAATAGTTGGAATTAAGATTAAGGGAAGAATCATCTTTACTTATTCTGAATTCTATGGGTTCTATATCAGTAATACTTATAGAAGGATCATCATTAATATGTTTGTTGTATAAAGTACATGTATTATATCTTTCTAATGGTTCTTGAATGCTTATGTCAGGTTCTTGATCAGCTTCATCTATTGTAGGCATATAATCTATAAGTTCACGCTTTAAGATTTTATCGACTTGAGAACGCAATTTTGATAGGGAATCTTCATTTCCTTTGTTTGAAGACTTATCGTGAACATCCATTGTTATATTATTAATCAATACATAATTGAATACATATAAATTCTACTACAATATTAAATATAATAAAATCACCTCACAAANTAATTGAATACATATAAACTCTACTACAATATTAAATATAATAAAATCACCTCACAAACGCTATCGTGAACATCCATTGTTATATTATTAATCAATACATAATTGAATACATATAAATTCTACAACAATATAAAATATAATAAAATCACCTCACAAACGCTATTATAATATATAGAAACATAAAAAATCGACTAACCCAGCATTCATACTGATAAAAAAATAGTAAAATAATACAACACTAACATAACCAAAAAAGAAAAACCACTAAGGGCAAACAATTAACTTCCATATAAATCCTAAATAAAAGTTTTCACTCATTAATATATTGAAATCTTATTTTTTTATTAAAGATTTTGCATTTTTTGTTTTTTAGACTTAGACCATGTACTAACCATAGACTTAATAATCTCCAACTGATCCATAATTCCCGAACTATCCGGAGATAAATCATTTATATCACCACCAAGCCCAAGGCTTAAATTAACTAAATGTTGTTTCATTTTTATTGTTAATTCCATAGCTTCAGATATATCATTGATCCCAGCTATCATATATCCAAGTATTGTGCTAAAGCTTGTAACTAATTGTATATCTCTTTGAGAAAAGCCTCCACTTTTATTTCCAAGTTGCATAATCCCATAAATCATATTATTAGGACCATTTAAACAGCTCATAAGACAAGTACTAAGGTCAGAAGCTGAGGCGATATTGTCAATTTCAGGGTTATAAAGGTGTTTTTTTTTAACGTTTTCAAAAATATGACTAGATCGGCATTTATAAGTCTCCCCAGTTAGTCCCATACTTATAGGGAATCGGATAATATCTTGAGAAAATTTTTCTTCTTGGTTTGATGAATAAGCTAGTGTATAAAACTCTTTACTTTCTTCATCAACAAAAACAACACCTGCAGTTTCGCATTCAAAAAATTTCGGAAGGAGTTGGTCTATTGAATTAGCCAAACTCTGATGATTACGAGCTCTTGAAATCCCAGCTGATACATTCACAACATCAACTAACTGTTCTTTAAGAGCTTTTTCTTTTTTTAATGATACAACTATTTTCACACAAGCTGCCATATGCGACATAAGAATCGATATAAATTTCTCATCATTTGAATCAAAAGGTCGTGATGGATTCAAGCATTGTATTATAATACTTGGTTCTTTTTGTAAAGATACACTTTGAATAAGTTTTTCAGTAGTCCTAACTCCAGATAGAATTTCTTCTACTTTATTAAACATAGGTTCAATAACATCACATGATGGATCTGTATGTAATTGAACCCATGTATTTCCTAATAATACTCTTTGTACATGTTGAATACTTTGGAAATATTGGACATATACTTGTTGTAAACTTGGGGATATTATATATATTGAGATTTTTTGACATGATGTGATTAGGCGAATAGCTTCACAAAGTTTAGTGAAAATTAAAGGTATTGTGTTAGCTTCAGTCATTTCTTTAACATGTTGTTCGATTATTGGTAATACTTTGACTCGATGTTTATCTGTGTTACGGGCTTTTTGAGGTTCTCCCCAGTTTTTTTTTATGCTTGGGAGAACTGATTCTGTATCGTCTACTGTTGTAGTATCGATACTTTGGATTTTTTGCGAACTAATTTCGGAGATGATTTTACGGTATCTTTTGATACTTCCTTCGATACGTTTGTTTTCTTGAAGGATCGACTCGTAGCGCTTTTTCATACGTTCAGTATCCATACGATACTTTTCTATGTCCCCATGAGCATCTTCGAGTTGTTTTTTTACATCTGCGACTATCAAATCTTGAACAAAAAAGTGAATTTCCGAAGAATTGATATCAAGTTTCTCTGAAAGCAAAGTTTTGTTAATTGTCTGTAGTTTTTCCAGTTGCATGGACAAATCTTCTACTGTTTTCTCCAGCAACCTCACCCTCTCTCTACTAATTTTAACAATTGTTTCCATTTCCGTAAGTTTGAGCTTCAATGATTTAACTGTAGGGTCAAGGGAATTATTTCTTGTTTTAGAAAATTCAATATTTGGGAATTCAACCAAATTTGATTTCAAAGACTCATAACCTTGTAAGCTTTTATGAACATCAGTCACATTACCCAAACTATTCCTCAAAGTTTTCATTACTATTTATAATAACTTATACCATAAACTTAACTACTATAAAAATTACCTTAAAAAATGCTTTAATTCCACATTATTATATTTAAAAAAAAAAATCAAAAAATACTTATATACCTTCTCTAGTCAATTTTATATTCTCTAATTTATGTTGCACAATAGTTTTTTTCATAGTATTTTTCTGTGTGACGATTCTTTCTTTAACAAACTTCATCCATTTATCAAACTTTTTATTTTGTCCCCCTCGTTTATTTTCTATCATAGCATTCATGATGATTTTTTCTTTTTCCAAAATATCGCTTTTAGATTTTTTAATCATAACTTCGATTTCCTCTTTACTTGGGATTTCAGAGTCGTTTTTGAGCATTTCTTGGTCGCGTGGGTTTAAAAGTTCTTCAAAACTAGATCTGTTTATTATAAAAAGGATACATTGTGTTGTTGCCAAAGCTCGAGTTTGTCTAAAAGTCTTGTCTAAAAGTTCAACATGACCGAAATAGTCTTTTGGACCCAAGGTTTTGACAGGATGATAAATTTTTTTAGTCACTTTTCTGACATTCCATTCTCTTGGGCTTATAGGCCACTTGTTTTCTTCTAAGATTTTGATTTCAGTCTGTAACTGAATAGTCCCTTCTTTTATTATATAAAAAGAATGACTGAAATCGTTTGGCTCATATATAATTTCGCCTTTGGAAAAGTTTGAGACTATAATCGCATGGCTCAGCATCATGATTTTCACATCATTCCAGGAATTAAAAACAGAAATCGTCTTTATAAACGCAGTTTGGAACTTTTTTTCGTTTTTCTTAACAGTTAGAATTATATCTTCATAGTCGCTTCGTTTAAGTTTGAATAATATCATATTAGACTCAGCTATTACTGTAGCAGTTCTTCGGATATCATTTTCTAAAGCATTTTCGCCTAGAGGATCACCTTCATCTCCTTGGTTTATTCTTTGATTGTATTTATAAATCCCAGCAATACCTTGATATATAATAAACATACAATTCGGTTCATCTTTTTCATTAATAACTACATATATCTTACTTATATCCCCAGGTTTATATGAGGAACAAGAAAGTTTATTGCAAACTTTTTTAATAACATCTTTGTTCATATTCGCGAAAAAATGCTTATCTTTAATCCAGTTTATCAAAGCTTTTTTCTCGTCATTGTTACGATTGTTGTGAAGTTTCTGACAAACATCAGCGAGGTTTATGTCAACTTGATGCTTCATTTTCTTATAACAGCTTATAAAGTCTCTATTGGTTGAAAGCCAATCTGGGACAAATGATTTTAATTCTTCGATACTGTCGCTTTTTATTCGAAGACGGATTTTTTTATGTGAACCATATCTTTGTGTTGGTTTAAAAGCTAAATCATGTGATGTTTTTGGCGTAATTGGTGAGAGGTGCTTCATTTTTATATTCTTATTGGTGAAATTATCATTTTTTTTTCTCTGTAAAGCTTTAAAAAATCTAAAGACTTATTGATTATGCTATTATAATAATAAAGTAGCTTTTCTAATGAATTCATGATTGAAAAAACAATTTTTGACTATGAAATATAGTTAAATTATTATGCTTTTCTAATAAACCCATAATTATGTTTAACTAAAAAATATAGTTAAGTTTGATAAAATTATTATATTCCCTATAAATGATGATTAAAATATTAAAACTAAAAATACTTCAAAAACTTCAAAACCGCCTATAAACAGCAACCATAATACAAAACTAAAAAAAACATAAAAATATCCAATAAAACCCTTATCTNTTTCAAAAACTTCAAAATTGCCTTATAAACAGCAACCATAATACAAAACTAAAAAAAACATAAAAATATCCAATAAAACCCTTATCTTAACTATAACCTAACTACTCTTTTTTATGATACGTATGGAGTGCAGCTAAAATTGATTCATTTTTCAGCTTCAACGACATCTCTGCATACTTCTTAAGCGCCTGTTCCTCATGCCTAGCAACTCTCTGCTCTAAAATCTCAATCTTAAAGCTCATTTCCTGATATAAATCCTCATATCGTTTCCTATCATCAGGTGTCGCATGGTCACCTTTCTTTGAAAATCTATTCTAAATACAATTTACCATTTCTTCCTGTAACAATTTTTTCTCTTTCTCTAAACTATTTTTAATAATATTTGCCCTATGCAATAATCTTTCTTTCAATAAACTCATAACTTTATTCTCAACTTCTTGTGCTTCAGAACTATTAAGCTGTTTGCTTTCATATCCTAATTCTTTAAGCACAGGGGTTAAATAATCAATTGATGTTATTTCTGCAATCTTATCTTCTTCTTTTTCCTTTTCAACTTCTTTAATATTTTCTCTAGCTTTATCATAAATACTTTTTACAATAAGACCATCTTGTAAAACTCCAAATACATCATTTTTCTTTTTAAACTTAGCCCAACCTTCTTCTTGATTTGAATAGTTTTCTTCATCCTGATGCAAACTGCTTTCTTGGTTTTTAATCCCGGTAAAGCAAGCTTTTTCCATTTCATTAAAATGCTGGAGTTTTTGTTGACGGACTTCATCGATTTTTTCAGTTTCTTGACCATCTGAAACTTTCCCAAGGCTGTTAAGAACATCTCTTGGATATTCAACAACATTTCTTTTTATACTTCCTGGTTCGTAATGATAATAAACAATATGTTTTTTCTTAGCAATATCATAAACGATTTTTTCTATTTTCCCTCCTGCAGGGAGATTTGGATTTCGGTCATATTTTTGTGTCATATGGACTATAACATAATCTCCTAATATTAAATCTCTTGTACTAGTAGTTTCTTTACTTATAACTTTCCATGACCTATATATCATATAATCATCTCGATCCTGGAAGAATTCTCTTGTCTTATGTTTGAAAATCTCTTCACGTCTTATAAGTCCATCATTATAACGTGTTGGGTAAAAAATTACAATCTTGCTTTTTCCATCAATTTCAACAATTTGTTTCCAATGATAAGAACACCCTGGGGCATAGTCTTCTACTGTTTTATACTCCAAAGGAAATCTCCTTCTTATAATCAAATTATCATTCCTTCCTTTATAAATCCATCTAATTTCTTTAACAATATGTCTTTTATAATCATGATAATATGTTAAACACATAATAAGCCCATCATATTGTGAGTATTCAGCATAATATTCAACTTTACATTTTTCATAAAACAAAGTCTTTTCACCCATTGGGCATTTTTTAGCAAAAACTTCTCTATCAATCCTTAGTTTAGGACACCAAGAAGGTGGTAAATCTAATACATGATCTATAATCCTCACATATCCATCAGTGCCAAGTTCTTCTGAGTTCATTTTCCTATCATCCCCTCCTTCTTCCCCTTCTTCATCTTTATCATCTTTTTTCTTATCTTTTTTCTTATCAATTGGTGGAAGCATCACATGTTCCCATTTATCGCTATAAAGCTCAAAATCTACAGCATCTACAGTTAGATTAGGATATAAGTGGATCCAAAAATTCTGGTCATTCCAAACAAATTCTACATTTTCATACAAACTTCTTGTTAAAGGAAATGATTTCCCTGTTGTAGGTTCAATAAAAAAACTCTCAGTAACCCCTCTACCACCTTCCATAACCAATACCCAACAATGAAGTCTTTTATCTTTCATTATATCAGGAGGTTGGATTTCAGGTGCATCATCATCTATAGTCATTTCAATAAGCCTTTTTCTTTCTCTTTCTTGTTCTTCTTTTTCTTGTTGTGATTTCACGAATTCAGATATCAAAGGAGGTTTGATTGGGATTTCAAATTCTTTATCATCTTTTTGTTCAGGAAGTTCTGTTGTATCAGGCATTTCATTTTCTTTTATTTCTAAAGGACATTTTGTTCTGGTTTGGTCTCTTGTTGTGATTTCTTTTGGTGCTCTTCCATGTACACAATATGCATCATAGCCTGCTCCTCTTAGTATTGAGCATAAAACAATAGCAAAATCAAAGCAATCTCCATATTGCCAGGCTAAAACATTACTTGGTGCGGGGATACACTCTGGGAATTGATCTGGAGGGTTGAGTTCTTCATATTCAAGAAAGTTGGCAATAAATTCAGCTGCTTGTTGCCAGTCGTAAAGTTCTAAGAAAGCCATTTGAGTCGTTCTCATTGTTGTGCATATGAACTTTTCTGTCCCACATTCGTTTTTAGGGTAAAGTAAAAGAGGCCGATTTGCATCGTGTCTATAAGATAGCCGAAATTGCCGCTCTAAATCTTTGACGTGCTCCAGAACAAGTGACTCTTTTGGCGTGTTTTCTAAAAAACATAGAGGAATGTCGTCTCTTTTTGAGAACTTGCTGCACTTAACTGACTTTTGAGATATCAAACTACGCTGTTCTGACTTGCTTGTATCCATTTATATCAGTTACTTTAACTATTTTCTATGCTAATATGTTTAATTGGTATTAATGTTTAGTAGCTTTTATGTAGGGATTGTTTGAATTTTTTATTTTTCGTTTTATTGAAAGGCTTTTAGAAATCTGTTGAGTTAGATTAAAACTTTTTTTATAGCTGATGCTGATAAATAGATATTGAAAGGGTTTTTTTGATTATAGGCTCAAGTTATTTGGTTGAAAAATCTTAGTTTTTTTTTCGTGTGAAGAATATATTTTATGTTGTTATATATAGAAAATAAGGAAGGGTGCTTTTTGGTATTAGATTTTTTACAGGTTTTATTATTATGGCATGAAAACATAAATCCTGTGTATATTTTTTCTTTAATGTTTTACAATCTGTAAACAACAAATATTTATGAAAAAAACTTAGCCCGCCGAAAAAACACCCTGCCCTGCTATGCGTATTGAAAAAAATATCACTGAAAATCTTGATTATAAAAACTTTTCATCTAATTCTGTGTTGTTTTCTTTACTTTTAGCAAGCGCAAGCATACAAATTATTAAATTTATGGCAATTGAATAAATAAGAAACAATAAAAAAGGAAAAACTGAAGTTATTTTTGCCTATACAAATATCGACCTATAGACAATCAAAGCTTTCACAACACAATCAACATAAGAACAATAAGTCTTTTTTGATGAAAAAACATTTTAAAAGATTTATAGACATGCTCAAATATTATTCTTTCTATTTGATTTTTTGAAAACTTATTTATCAGTACTATTAATAAAAAAGAATTCTTATTGGTACTTCTTGTAAAAGGAAATACTTGTTTAAGATATAGTCAGTATTGTTTTGATTATAATATGATAAGAAATATTTAGGATAAGATTATATAGAATGAAAGCTGAATGAATTGATACTAACTAAATATATAAAATAGCACATTTTTTCTTATTAATTTCAACTTACAATATGCCTCTATTCAATTATAATCTGATCTAAAACTTTAAAAAACTATTACTTGATAAACTCTATTCATTAATATCAACCTTCTTAACAACATCTAAAACACAAGAATTTAGAGTTCTTTTTTCCTTTAGGATTCGTCATTGACGAACTTGCCCCCTTTCCTCCATGAGCTTCAGTCTCTTTTTCCATATACTCAACTTCTTTATTCATCAAAGTATTCCCATAATGATTTTTCTCATCTTTACTAGACCCAGATCTTGACACTGAGACTTTTTCTGAAGCTTCAATATTCATAGGATTAGAAATTACCGATAGTTTATCAGGTCCATCCAAGTTTTTACTACTAGAAACTTCTTTTAACAGTGAAGTCTTGGAATTCGACTCTGAATCTTCTGATGATTCATTTATCGACTTTAATAATTGTTTTATAAGCTTAGTTCTTTTCTTAATTCTTCTGGCTCTTGTTTTTTCATTAAGATTCACTTTTAGTTCAATAACCATTTCGCTATTTTGCCCGACTAATCTGGCGACAAAGTGAAATGGCTGTATTGTCCTTAACTGGTCTGTAGGAAAGTGCGCAGACAAATCCCAGAATTCGAAAAACCCAGAATCTACATCTTGAGAATCAGCATCTAATATTCGATAACCCATTCCTGAACCTCTACTTAGCTTATAAGTTGCTGATTCACTAAGATGAAGAGTTTTTGTTTCTTCATCATGAGCTAAAATGACTACACAGTCTGAGTTTTTAAAGACTTCTAAACTTGATATATAGACCTCTACTGTGTTTTCGTCAGACATATACTTAGGAATTATTTCCACAAAATAGTTAAGATAATAAAAACGGGGAGGAAGTGTAGGTTTTAAAGAAAAGAGATAAATTTAAAGAAATTGTTTTAGAATTTTGTCGGTATGATAAATAATGAGATTTTTGAAGTTATAAGTGTGATTAATTTTTGAAAATTTTACGAGAAGGAAAGAGGGTAGATGTGGAAGAGGATGAGAGAATGCTTGAGTTAGATGAAATTTATCGATTTGTTGAGGAGGATTATAGGGAATTTGATTTTAAGGTTTGAGGATAATGTAGGGTTTTTATGGTAAATAGGAGAAGTGGATTTAAGAGAATGATTTTATGATTATTTCGAGTTTATAATATTTTGATTTTATTATGTATGTTATTGTATATTCTAATGTGTAGATTTAATTATTTTCATACCAATAAAATTAAAAAATATCATATGACAAATTGCTAAGTTTATTAACTTATTACAGAATATAAATTCTTTATCACTACAATAATTACAATTTTTAAAACCTTCAAAACCTTACTAAAAACATCACCAAAACTATCAATCCTTTTATTATATTCTACTTATAAAAATCTACTTATCTGATTACCCAAAATATCTTTTATCCACAAAGTAAAATTTCTAAAATATCTTAAATCCAAAATTTTTCTTAATATCTTAAATTCATAACTATCAATACAATCCCAATAATAAGAATTTTCAAAAGTATAATTTTTTTCAACAGAATCCAATTTCTCCCCCTTTCCATTATTTTTCTTCAAATCTATCATTATATTATTTTTCACATTCAATCTTTTTTATTAAGTAAATCTCTAATTTCCTGATTTAATAAAAATTGAACACTATAAGTCAATTCACATTTTTCAAGTTTTTGTTTTACAATTATATTAAAAACATTATCTTGTGCTAAATTATGAAAATTCATCATTTTTAAACTAGACCAAATATCAGTTTTACCATTGCCAATATCCACAGATTCATTGTCTAATATTTATAAACATATTCATTCTCTAAGACTTATTTTGAACTCCTCACAACTGTTTATTTGTATTCTTTTTGTGTTTGGGCCTATAGTTATCAATGTACTTTTTTCTGTAGGTGCTGATGTTTTGATTGTCATGATTTGTATAGAGATGCTCATAGAAACTTTATTCATTTTTATAAATATAGACATTATGGAATTTTTATTATTTTACGATGCTTGTAAAATTTGTTATTTTAAGATTCTTGTAAAATTTGTTGTTAAAAATCATAAATTTGATTATTTAAATCTTATATGCTAATAATACAAATTTTGGTAAAGAGTTAGCAGATTGATTTTTGCATATTTCGTCGGATAAAAAAAATACTTTAAAATGTTTGGAATTTAATCATATTACTTGACGAAAAATATGAAAAAGAGGATTTTCTTTCTGCCTTGAAGAGTTTAACCTTATTTTATGTTTAAAAAGTTAGTATAACAATTGTAAGATTATTTTTATTGTTATACTATTTTGTTCAGACTTAAATTTCCTAATGATTTTGTTTCAAGCTTTATCATCCTTATACCTTTAATAAAAAAAGCTTAATTTTACAATTCTAACTATTTTATTTTAACATAATATTCAAATGCTACAATATGAAATCATAAATAATTTCTAACCTATTCTTATAATTGTTTTGAATCATTTTTTCTCTTACAACAACAGCAGCAATATTTCTTTAAGCAAGCTAATAAATTGTCACAAAATGAATTATGAGTATTTTCAACCTCTCCAGAAGTATTTTCACCTTTATTTAGTTTCTCATCAACTTGAATATCATTTTCTTGAATATGTGTTGTATTAATTGACACATTATTTTCGTAAGCCACTTCCAAATTTTTTCCTTTGACCAAAGAAGCTGCTTTTTTTATATCAAAGATTTTTTTGATATCTTTTGATGATAGAAAAATTGATATTTTCAAAGTCACCTCTGAATTTTTACTTTTGATTTTAGTTACAACTTCGAATTCGTTTTCCAAAACTTTCTCAGAAAAAAAGTTTAAACTATTCCAAATTAGAATTTTCCCTGAATCTATATCGATAGATTCATCATTTAGTACTCGATAATTAATAATATCACTATAGGCGATTGGGAATTTTTCAGAAGTATTCTGGTTTAGTCGATGAACATCATTTCCAACAGTGGCAATAACGAAAGGATTTTTTTGGCTCCCAGTCTTAATGCTTTGAACTAAAATTCCAATATAAGACATTTGGTGCAGGTCCATCAAAAGTATTATTATAGAACGAAAGCTAATTAAGAAGAATATGTTCATTTGAAATAGTTGAGTTATTCCATTAGAATGTTTATATTATTTTTATGAATATAAGCTTATATTATGAGTAAAAATATTCAAGTAATTATATTGTTAGTAATAATTTATAGACCATTTTAGTAATATATAATTTTTTTCCTAAGGGATATTGTCTTGTGATCCTAATAAATTAGCTACCTAAAGTAACAAAGTACTTGATAAAAATCTTGATAGTCTCCCTAACTGCTAATAAAATTATTGCTGTAGTGAGAAGGGCTAAAGGGAGTTGATAAAAAGATAATATCTATTAATTATTGGCGAAAATGATCAAATTGATAAATAGGATGACCTAATGACTACTTTTAAGGTGAATTAAAAGCCTTGATATGTATTTCCTATATATATATTTTCTTGTTTGATAATAATGGATATTAATAAACTTGAAAATTTGAATCAAGGTCAAATAATTGATTTTTTTCAATCTAAAAATAAGCCTAAGGGGGACTTGGACGTAAATTTGATCTGCACAGAGAATAATGAAGCGCTCAATTACGAAGATTTTTTTGCCTTGAAATATTCTAAAGTAAACAATTTATATGAATTTCCAAATGCAAAAACTTTAAGGTTCATGCACGAAAGTGATAATGTAATCATTAAACGCGAAATGAATCTTATGGGATGGAAATTTGACGTAGAATTTTCAGATATTCCAATATTTAAATTAGGAATCAATTATTTGGGGCATGTTAATATAAAATTTGAAGAAGAAGAGAATTCTATCAAAATCTTTGGAGAAGGTTCTTATGACCCAGGATCCAAAGAAAAATACCTATCAAAGTATGATTATTCTGTCATTAATGGGTTTTTTGTCACAGCTTTGCACTCAGCCAAGATGCACGCTTCAAAAAGTGACATACGAAAACTATTCAGTATTGTAAGTTGCCATCCCGTATGCAAAAAACATAAGCTCATGATGAAATACATAAAATCGCAAATCAAAGCTATTAGCTTTAAATCAGGTGAAGTAAAAGACTATGGTACTTTCCTTGTAGAATGGGCTCATAAAAAGCGTGAGATTATGAAAAATAAAGAATATGAAGACTTACTCATTTACGTCTATTTAATAGAGAAATTTTTGAACGAACCTCAAATAAACGTTATCCCACATACAGGCATCAGGCCAACCAAAGAATATATCAAGGGTTTTTTCAAGGATAATGAAGAATATGTTGATATAAGATCATTAATTGAAACAACTAAGAAATATGAACAGGATTATAAGGATATAATTATAGAAAAATTAGGGGAAGAAAGTCAAAATATCGCTGACCCTTCAATTAGGCATTCGGCGTCTGATCATTACAATTGCAAATTTTTTTAAGATTTTTATAGTTAGTTAATAGTAGAATCAAATTATGCATTTATATATGAATGAAAAATTATAAGATTGCTTATGTGTTTATAATAGAAAGTAAGATAGCTTAACATTTTCAAATACAATTAAAGAAAAAAGCATGAATTTGTGTTTTTAGTGTTATAAAAAGGTAATAAATTTCAACAGGATTATATAAAAATCAAGTAACCCATAAATTGTATTATAATTTCAAATAATAACAAAAGCAAGTTTTTATTTGACATAGTTAATTATATTATTCAAAACATTCATTATAAAATATTTCTAAATATATTAAATATATCTAATTCGATTAAATAACAAAAACCAAATCTGTTCAAATTAAGAAAATGGCACTTTTATAAGAAATAAATATGAAAAGCATAACTGTGAATCCTTTAGCAGGTGCTTTAGAGAAGTCTGTAAGAAACACAGAAATAAAAATTGCTACATTTCAAAAAGAAGCGAGGAAGTTGTCAAATGAGAGAAAATGTGAAAATAACGATATTATTCCATCTAGGTCTTCAATATACCGCTCAATTAGTCCTGCAGACAAGAAAAACTACTCTTTGCAACAAGAAAATACTGATTTGAAAGATCTGATCAAAAAAATGCAAGTTGAACGTGATGTCCTTCGAGCATGGAAAGAAAACGTCCTCAAACTCCCTGGGAACTTTTCTGAAGACTCAAATATTATAATCAAAGAGTTAGAAACTTATAAAAAACAACTATCAACACAAAATAAAGTCCTTACAAGCAAACTTCTAGGACTAGTTTCCAGCACACAAAAGTTCCTCAAAGAGACTTCAACGTTTCAAAAGACATCTCGAGAAAAAGAAGGCTTTAATTCAGTGAATTTCTATGAAAACGAGCGTCACAAACTAGAAATAAAACTAAAAGAGCTCTCTGAAATAAAGTCAGAAAACCCTTCAAGCCCAAAAAATTCCCCTTCATGTAAAAACTTCATCCCAATCGACTTGTCCCAGTTCTCCGAAAGGTTTTCAAGCTATGAAACCGAGAACAAAATCCTGAAAAATCAGTTGCGGGACTATAAAAAGTCTGTAAAAATGCTCGAAATCAAATGCGCGGAACTGGAAAATTTTCGCAGACAAGCCGATAAAGAAAAACAAATGCTCGAAAGGAAAAACAGAACCAACGCAAACACGTCAAATAACAGTAAAAAAAGCATGGCTTATTATCAGAAAATCCTTGAAAGCATTAAATCTTGGGCTGAAGGGCGGATAAATGAAACAAATGATGAATTTGAAAAAAAATACTTGGCAATCCAACAGAAACTTGTGGATAAGGAAAACTGTATAAATGAACTTAAGTCTAGGATTACTGAGAATTTAATGGAAAATTTAAACACTTTGATTGCTATGAATGAAAATTTAAAAAACTCAAATGCTGATAAACCAAGTGATGATAATTTCAGAGTGCAGATTGAAAATTTTGAATATATTATTGAACAAAATAGGATTTACTCAGATATTAAGGTTCAGGAACTGAGTGAGACTATTGAGTTGTTGGAAAATGAACGCAATTCGCTTATGAAATCAAGTCAGGCGCTGGAGAAGGAGAATCATCAATTGAAAATCGAAGCGGGTAAAAGCAAGGGATTAGAAAATGAGTTGAAAATCACTAATATGACAATAACAGAACTTGAAGATAAAAACAAAATCCTCAGCGCCAGAATCCGCCAACTCAAACCTAAAGAACTAGAATTCGATCAATTAACATACGAGAAATCTATCATGCGTTTAGAAATCGGTAAACTCACTGAAGAAATCAGTCAGAAGGAAAAACTTATAATCGAACTCCAACAAACACTAAAATCTGAAGCCCGACAAGCCAACTCTATAATGGAAGACCTGATTTTCCAAGAAAAATCCGCCAAAACCGAGCTGGAAATACTGAAAATCGACAGTTCAACCTACAAAAACAGCATCTCGAAACTTGAAGAACACAACCAAAACCTTCAAAACGAAGTCAACCTTTTAGAAAACCAGCTCAAATCATTATTAAAAAATGGAAAATCCTTAATAAATTCAACTCCAACACCTCTGATCTCAGAAAGTTCAATATCTGATATTTCTTACACTAGTCCATCATTAGTTCAAGGAGAACTTGAAGAAGAGAGAAAAAATACTAAACGTTTTTTAGATCAAATGAGTTTATTAAAAGAACATATAAGAGATTTAGAAAGGAAACTAAAGACTGAACAGATGAAAAATAGTGGGTCATCTTTTATGAAAGATAATTTTAGGAATCTTATTTCCAGGTTACCATTTATGAATGATGAGATTGAGATTATTATTAAGATAACAATGTCTATGTTGGAATTCACACAGGAAGAAATCCGAGCTATAGATGCAGTAAGGGAGGTGCTAAAAAAAACCCAAGCTCTGAAACAAAGCTAATAATTTAATCAATTACTAAATATAAAATAAGACAAAGTGTTGGGTGATGATTTTTTTTAGATGAAAATACTTGATAATTAAAGAAAATATAAAATTTATTAAGAAACCTGATAAGTTTGTGTTTTTAAACATGGAATTACTTATTTTTTTTGAATTTCTTATACCTATCAGCAAAAAGTCTATTTCGAGAATGTGCTTGTATTTGATAACTTCTGCTTGTGGTAGTTGAAGTGTTTGATGAAAAAGCATCAGCTGATTTCTTACTCATAGCTTCAGGGGTTATATCATCAGGATCAACTTGTATATCATCATCCATATCTCTAGCTTGAAGAAGTTTTTCTAATAAAGTTTTCTGGTCTTCTTTTTTATAAAACATCAGGTCATTTTGCCTTTGAATCTCTTCTGTTAAACTTACAACTTTATAAGCATATCCTTGGTCTATAAGAAATTGTTGTCTTTTATCAGCATACCACATTTCTTGTGTATCTTGTGACACTAAAGAATAAAAATACGCATTAAAATCATTATCCATACTATTGATCTTAGGACGTAAAATCCTACCAAGTCTTTGTGCTTCCTGCCTTCTACTACCAAAATGTGATGATATCTGTATAATCACATTTGCCCCAGGTAAATCAATAGAGTTATCCCCAACTTTTGAAATCAAAATTGTATTGCAAGCATTAGTATTTTCAAAATTAAATAAAATCCTTGATCTTTCACTATGACCAACATTTCCTTTAATCATAGGGAGTTTTAAATGTTGGCTATAAAGTTCCATTATATATAAATTGTCTGAAAAAATAATAATCTTATCACCCATAGCTTCATGTTTTTTAACAAGATATTGACATGTCATGAGTTTATTAGGATTTGCCACATAAAGTAATAATTTTTTCCTTGGTTTTGCATTAAGATATTCTTGAAAGAACTCAGCTGTCATAGGGCACCAGACTTCAATACATTGTACTTTAGCGATAAATCCTTGTGCTTGCATATCAAGCCAATTAGCTTCATATAATTTAGGTCCAATTAAAAAGTTCAAGTCTTCAATACGATTATCTTCTCTAACTAAAGTAGCGGTAAGACCTAGTTTACAATGACTTTTTACATCAAAAATCACACGACGAAACATATCTGCTGGAACTACTTGAACTTCATCCATAACTAAAAGTCCCCAGTCAACACGGCTTATTTTTTCATAAACTGATGCGGATTCAGCTGAACGTTTACCTCCATATCCCATCATAGAATAAGTTGAAATTACTACACAAGCTTTAGCCACATCTATTGTGCAATCTTTGTTTTGTGAAGTAAAACAAGCTATTAATGCTGGGTCAATTGTACTCCACATTTCAAGCTGTCTTTTCCATTGATCAACAGCCACACCACTTGTGCAAAGAATAACAGCACGTTTTTTGACTGTACAGATCGCCGTGATACCGACTAAAGTCTTACCTGATCCACATGGTAAGACAATCACTCCAGATCTCGCCCTGCCGTTGCTAAACATTTTACTCAAACTTTTTTCTTGATAAGACCTAATATGCGTACTGGGTTTAAGATCAATCTCCAGCCTTGGACTCTTATCATCTTTAATAAAATCATACTCTTCAATAAGAGGGAAATTTTCTTTATGACAATCCTGTCTGATCTGAGGAATATATTCATTCGCTACACAGCAGCTTTCAACTTTCTCAATATCTTCAGGGTTTTCTCCATCCATAATCCTAATCATTTCCTCTTTAACATCTTCAACATGACTTTCTTGTATTTCCATATTCACATCACTAGCTGCTTCTTTACCTTTTCTCACACTTTCTATATTAAGCAGATCAGAAATAACATTTTCATATGGTGATTCAATAAAATATCGATTTTGTTTAAGAACGAGTTTAGCTTTTCCATATTGAGCAGTGTTTATATTAATAAAATCAATTACTGAACTTGGGATTTCTAATGTTTTTGAGTATCTTTGAAGTGTTGAGACTATATCTTCAGTTTCTAATTTTACTGAGACTGCTGCATATAAAGAATATCTTGTGAGAATGTATTCATGAATATGCTCTGGACGGGAAATTGGTTCAGCTATTGCTATAAGGAAATCAGTGATTTGTAAATATGAAGGGGCTGAGGTTTCTAAGAAAATATGCCCGTTGCTGCAGATCCAAAGAGGAAGTTCTTGATGGTTTTCTTTAAGTTTGAAGTTGGAGAAATCGAAGTCAAAGTATTTTGAAATACTTTCGGGAGGCGATCGGATCCTTCTTTTTGCAGGCAGACGGTCCTCCATTTTTGATTATATAATGGAAAATAGATGATTTTGGTAGTAAGGTTAGTTAAGAAGTGTGATGAAAATTATGTATGAAGGTGATTTCTAAATTTTTAAGATAGGAAAATTGGGTTTTTTGAACTTTTTGGGTTTAAAAGTTTTTTGTGTTGTTTTGTCTTTTTGGATTTAAAATAGTTGTAAAATGCTATTATAAGTCAGGACAAGAATTAAAAATTAAAGTAATTGAAGCCCTTATGATGTTCTCTGGCTTGGGTAAAAATATGTTTAAGGTCTATTGAATAATTTTTGGATTATCGCTTGAGAGTTTATATGCAAAACATCTCAAGAACTCATACTTACCCAGCAAGTATTTTCCTAGTATTACAATTTGTTTGGCTTATCTACACAATAAAATAAAAATAATTATTTGAAGAATCTGTATTTATAATCAACTCATTCTTATAAGCTAATCCTATTATCCCTATATCAACCTGAATATCCAAAATTCTTGATATCCCTAAAGCAAATATTGATAATAGCTTTGTATTTTCAGATTTTTAAAAAATAACTAGCACACTCACAATTAATAATTTTGCTTATAGATAAATAAATCCTATTTACAACAGGGATCATAAGAACTGATTTATAGCTTTCCATATTCTTTTTAGCTTATTAAAAATGTGTTGTGCATATTTATGAGCTTTTTTTGATTTCTTGATCTGTAAGCCCTATAGCTAAAAGTTTACATACTTGGATAATTAGTCCAAAGTTTTCCATTATAATATCTCCTTTTTGTTAGAGTATTTTAAGACTATTAGATTTGTTTATTGAGTTTAATATAAATATAAGCTAGATTTCTTACAATAAAATTACAGAGCTAGTTTTAGTTTTTATTAAATCTTGTATGCGAATTGGTTGAATATATTATTAATAGCTTATCTATATGTGAAATGCGCAAAATTTTGCTATAACTTCAGAAAAGTTAGATGTTAGTTATCGGCGATAATAAACCAACTCCGTGAGAAATAAGCTAAAGTTGTCAACTTCAATTATATTTAATAAATATAGTTTATTTAGTTAGAACTTAACGTATAATAGAGATGAATAATGCAGCTTATTCTCAATGTAGGTTGAAAATAAATGTGAATGTATGTGTCTTGAAAATATTATAGATTTAATCATAAGACAAGATTAAATTTTAAAATTTTCAAAGAAATACCAATAAAGCAGAAGTGATAATAATAATTAAGATTAAATAATTTAAGTCGAAAATTAAAATTAAAAAATCTAAAATTTGGAAGACAAAAAACAATTGAGGGTGTTTTACTGAGGGAGTCTGGGCTGTATAAACAGTTGAATTAACAGAGAAAAGAAATATTTTAAAAAATTTGTCAAAAAATAATAGAAAATTATTTTAATTACAACAAATTATATGCTTATCATGGAGAAATACATTATGAAATTCCTCTGTATATGTTTATATATAAAACCCCTTATATTTTCTTAGATAATTAAGATTGTCAAATTTATACTTTGTAAAAATTAATTTTATTTATAACTTTAATATCAATAATAACTTTTATCTATACTACTTATCTAAATTTTCTACTTCGATTTGATAATTTCTGAGAAGAAAATAGTTGAAATTAGCGAGCATCCGCTTAAACCTGCAAGAATATAAAAGAAAATACTTGGATCAAGTTTAACTGTTGCATATACTTGGATAAAGTAAACGCTAATACTTGCAATGCCCATACCGATAATGAAAAAAGAGTAAATCTTTGGTCCACTTATTCTTGAATAAATTCTTACTGCTGTAGGTGCAAGAAGTGTAAAATGGCCTCCAGAACATGCAAATAAAGTAACAAGCCATATCAAAAAAGCTGGTTTAAATTTGCTGACTTCGGGGAAAGTTACACAAATGCATATCTGAATGCATAATATAACAAGATAAACCATTCTAAAAGAAGTTCTATCAAAGAATGCACCCCAAAGTGGTCTCATTGAGCCATTCATAATCGAACCAAGTGATCCGGTTACTGTAAGGAAAGTATCATCATAGCCATATTTAATACCTATAGTTTTGAAGCTTGCCACTGCAAATAAACCTGCAGTACCTGACAAAATAAAACACCAAAAAATCTGATGAAATTGTCTAGTCTTAAATATCTCCATAGCACTAAAATCTATATCTGATTTCGGAGTAATTTTCTTATATTCAACTTTCTTTTCTGATTAATTATGCTCTTCCATACAAAAATGTTCAGCAATATTGGATTCTGAATGATGGATTGTATGGACGGAATTATCATCATCATGATGATCAATTTCCAAATGATTTACATCTTGAATAATATTTTTATTAACCTTTTTAATTTCTTCATTTTTATGGTCAGTAGTTATCAGCTCAGGGATGTTTTTATCAGTATTACTTTGAACTTTAATATAAAATTAAAAACAAATGCTCCTACTGCAAAAGACCCGGCAACAATCCCAGTAATCAGACCTTTTCTTTCTGGGAAACAATTTATTGCTATCATTAATGCTCCTGGATACTAAGTAATAATTACAGCTGTACCTGAAGCAGCTCCTAAAAGTACACCATAAATGATTATGACTGCAATTCTGTTTTGACAAGCTGATGTCACAAAGACAACTATAACATACATTATAGCGCCTGCATAAATACTTTTTTTCGGAGTGTATTTTATTTGAATTATATTGAAAATCTGGCAGGAAAGTGAATAGGTTAAAAAACAATAGGTTAAAAAACAA
>MPUH01001387.1:0-16629 GCA_001970955.1 Stentor coeruleus | reverse complement strand
TTATATTGGTTAGCAAAAGTAAACTCACATATCGTAAATTAAACATAATATTAAGATTTGTTAATATTACTTAAAGCTTTTAATCAAATAATTTTAAAGTTACTCCAAGATAAACCTATTTTATCATAATTGATTTTCATCAAAATCAATTATTTTACTCAGCTAAAATGCAACTATAAACCTACCTTTAACATCCAAAATCTTTAAATTATTAATAATCCATAAACTCTATTTTCCAAATGCATTAAATCAACTATTTTCTCTTTTCATATACAAATATTTGAATTTCTTTCTCATTATATTTCACATTTATAGTCTAATTATTAAATTAATCAAGGTAAATAATATGAAAGTCCATATATTTTATGACGAAGAGCCTTTAGAATTCGATCTACCAAGTGAGAGTAAAATTCAAGACTTACAAGAAGCAATATCTGCAAAGCTCTCCATTCCTTCATCAAAGCAGACTTTAACTCTAAGAACTGCAACTCATAAAACTGACTTAAATCCGAATCAGACTTTATCTGAGTTCAACATTTCTCAGACTTCAGTGATTTTTCTCAAACAAAAATGCTTTAACAAACCTCGCATTCATCGAAGAACACAGAGTGAATTATTCCCATGGATCAGTAAATTAGTGATAGCCTCACAAAATGGAGACATAGACGCATTTTACGATATTCTTCATGACTACGAGAAATATAAGCAAGCATCTTTGGAAGTTGAAGATCTTAAAAGTTTATTAAACACACCTTACAACGGAAAATGGTGTTGTATTCATTATGCGTCTTATAACAATCATTCAAGCATGGTAAAAGAGCTCATTGACTTAGCTGCAAACCCAAATTCTGTAACAGAAGATCATTGGACTCCATTACAAATCAGCTGTTATCAAGGGAATTTGGACTGTGTTAAGGTTTTACTAACTCACTCAGATTTGGAAATAAACAGAATGACTTCAGAAAGAGGTACTGGTCTTCACTTAGCTTCACAAAATGGACATATAGGAATTGTCAAACTTTTATTACAAAACAATATTGACGTAACTTTAGAAGACCCATTAGGACATACAGCACTAGAACTTGCTGGAAATATAGAAATAGCCGAGGAAATCCCAAAATATATAGGTGATCAGCTATTGAAAAAATATTCAATAGAAGAAGTTGAAAAACCACTTGGATTTAGTGGTGAAGTATGGTTTACAGAGGGTTCAGCATATACAGAAAAATATGTATTCCTTTTTATTGATGTTGAAAAAGGTAACTTCTATCATTATAAATGCAGAAATGATTATGTTAATGAATATCCACCAAAGTACTCAATACCTTTTGATAATATTTCAGGTGTTAAAGTTTCAAATGAAATTTATGATGATAAATATTTTTTCCTTTTAACAGCACCTGATATTAGATTGAAGTACTATACAGCTTTTCAAGATATGACTGAAGAGTGGACTAATCGGATTTTACATGCGATTAAGTATTTCAGACAACCTGGGCTGAAAGAAAAAAATAAATCCCAGCCAAGTCCTCCTGATATTCCAGAACAAAGCGTGCATATGCATTGCTTTGATATTATAGAAGAAATTGGGTTTGGGAACTATGGCAAGGTATTTAAGGTTAAGAAAAAAGGTACTGAAAACATTTACGCGCTTAAAAGTTTGAATATTGCTTATCTCAGACAGAAAAAACAAATAAAATACGCAATCGCTGAATGCAAAATCTTAAAAAGCATCAGGCATCCTTTTATCCTCCCTTTATTCTGGTCTTTTCAATCAGAAACACACTTATTTATGGTCCTTGAGTATTGTGCTTTAGGAGATTTTGCTATGCTATTAAATTATGTTCATCATCTAAGCATTCAGCAAGCAAAGTTTTACATAGCTGAAATTGTTTTGGCAATTGAATACCTGCATTCTTTAAATATTATATATAGAGACCTAAAACCACACAATCTTCTTATAGACGAAGCTGGGCATTTAAGACTTGCTGATTTTGGCTTTGCTAAAGAAAATGTTACAGTAGAAAACAAAGCCATGTCGTTTTGTGGTTCTCCTGCATATCTTGCCCCAGAGATGATTGGCAAAAAAGGAGTCTGGGAAGCTATTGATATTTATTGTTTAGGGATTAATATTTATCAATTTCTTACAGGAGAGACTCCGTTTTATAGTGAGGATATTAATGATTTATATGCAAATATTACGCAGGGTAGTTTGAGATTCCCCCCAGGATTTGATGAAAATGCTCAAGACCTTATTAGCAGTTCTACAAATAAAGATCCGACAATAAGGCCTAGTATACAACAGATTAAAGCGCATGCTTTTTTTGAAGGTATTAACTGGGAAGAGTTAATACGTAAAAATGCTAGCCCACCGTTTAATTCTCAATTCTTAAAAGGTATTAAAAAGAACAAGATTAATAGTTAGGTTTTGGATGAGTAAATAATTATGTAAGTTAAATAACTGCTATTTGCTGGCTAGATGCTTAAAGATTTTACTCATTTTTGCTTAGGTCTTGAATCTATGCTCCAGTGGATTTTTGTGATTGATTTATTGATTCTTTTAAAAGTTGATTTGACAGGAAAATAAATGTCTAGATTTTTTAAGCTTTGCTTCAAACTCAAAAGTTGTTTAAAATAATTCACTGAACTCAATCAATTTTCTAGCAGATTTTTTCAATATTTATCAAAGCATGCCAATTTATTTTCAAAAAACCAAACTTGACGTGCATCGAATGTGTGCATATATATAACAATATTTGTTGAATATTATCATAATTTTTTTTCCCTATCTTCGAAATCCACTCTGTTCTAGCCTTAATATCTATTATCAGCCTTACTATCTGAAATTGATTATAATAGTCACTAAAAATTTAAATCAGAAAATTTAGTGTGGTAATAACACTTATTATAATTTTAACACCTATTCCATGTATTAACCCCAGATTTATTCATGACATAATTTGAGACAGAAAACATTACCCTAAACTGCTATGCGGGGAAATATTATTTATACCATTAGAATGCAAATGCTATTCTGTGTTGATACGAACATCAATCTTTGTTAATTGATTTGCTATTATCGGTAAATAGACATAAGGGAAAATAATTCTACAGACATCTTGGTGGAATCAGAATCAAATAAAATTCGGTTATTTATTGTATTAAAAAATAAAATACTTTCAACCTAATATAATTCAAACATAAAATAATGCTATTCAAACAGTTATTATTAATTGATATTATCATGCCAATAATTCTTATAATTTAATGCAAAATTTTGATTGCATTATTATTAATCTAAATTTTCTTAATGATCAATAAACATAATTCCTTTTTGATGCTCAGCATCCTTAGCCCTTTTTTCAAGTTCACTAATTTTATTCTTAAGCTGATCTTTCTCATAACTTAGTATTTCTTGCATTTCTTCAAATGAAACCCCAGCCTGATTAAAGAAAGCTCCTACCCCTTGTTTATATTGTTGAGTATTTCCTTCAGGTCTCCTAGCAAAAAGATTAGCTTGATTTCTACTTTTACCTCTTTCAACACGAAGTTTCTCATTTTCCCTTAGTAAACTTTCTTTACGTTTTTCAACTCTTTTATATTTTCCAAAGCTTCATTCATTTGTGCTAGAATATTATCTGCGCTTGCAGTCTTTCATTTGATTTCTTTCCTTTTTTTGATTAGAAGACATCATTAGTATTTGTTGTCCCTTCAAGTTTTTCTTTATCAATCAATGTTTTCTTTTGTATTTGCTCAAGGGTTAGATCAAACTTTTTTTGTGCTTCAATCAGATCAGCCTTAGCAGAATCTCTTTGTTGTATAAGGAAATTGTGCTTATTTTCCCAAAGCATTCTCTCACGCTCACTAGCTGAATTTCTTTTCAGTTTCTTGTAACAAAGTTGCCATTTCTTTACACACATTTTTAAGCCTTTCGTTTTCAAGGTGTACTGATATCTTATCATTACTTTCTGCATCCTTTTTTTCTTTGAGTTTTTGGTTTAAATTCTCAATGTCTTGCTTGTAACGTTCTTCTGTGTCATTAAATTTGGCTTCTAAATGGATAAGTTTTTCAGCTAGCACAGCCTTTTCTTTTTCAAGTCCACCAATTTGACGACTGCTGCTTGTGGCCATTTCTTTAAGTTCCTTTTTACGTTGTTCAAGCTTCTGCTCTAATGATTCTTTATCTAAAGTCAGTTTTTGTATAGTCGCTGATAACTCTTGACCACTTTCATCTCTTAAGCTTTTTAAGGCTTCGTTATATTTATCTTCAGAGTCGTGTAATGATCGTTCGAGGTCATTGATTTTCCTGTTCTTGAACTCAATTTCTTGTTGGGCTAAAGCCATTTCACGTTTGAAATCGTTCTTTTTTTGCATAAATTCGTCACTTACTTGAGTAAGTTGTTGCTTTAAAGAGTCAGCTCTTTCTGAAAGATTTTGTTTGTCTTTTTCATACTGAGATTTTAGATCGTCTAACTCGGCATCGCGATGGGCAAGCTGAGCTTCGATTTTTTCTTTTTTATAGATGATTGATGCTATTTCGCGCTCTTTGGCTGCAATATCTGTGACTAGTTTTTCTATTTTTTCAACTAAAGAGGCTCTTTCAGTGTTCATTCTCTCTTGGGCTTGTTCAAGAGCTAAGGCATGAGCTTTCTGCAGGCTATCAAACCTGCAATATCTGTGACTAGTTTTTCTATTTTTTCAACTAAAGAGGCTCGTTCAGTGTTCATTCTCTCTTGGGCTTGTTCAAGAGCTAAGGCATGAGCTTTCTGCAGGCTATCAATTTGCTCTTTGTTTTCTTTTAGGTATTTTTCTAAGGATTCGANAATTTGCTCTTTGTTTTCTTTTAGGTATTTTTCTAAGGATTCGATTTTCTGTAGATCTAAGCCAGATTGATGTCTAAGCGAGGTTATTTCCTCATTATAGTAAGCATCCATATCCCTAAGTTCATCATCTTTAGTTGCCATATCTTCTTCAAACTCTTCAGCATCTCTCCTAATCCTATCTTCATATTCCTCCATCATAAGATTATACTTCTTCTCAGCCCTTTCTTTTTCATCCTGCAATCTAGTCTCCAACCTCTTCTTTTCCGCTTCATAAAACTCTTTCAACTGACTATACGAACTTTCAGCTCTTTCACCAACAGTTTTAATTTCTTCCAAGTGTTTAATTTTTTCATTTTCCAAATCTTTTTCCAAAATGCTTATGCGTTTTTTCATTTTTGCCTCAGACTCTTGGAAAGTAGCTTCAATTTTATTTCTCAAATCAGCTAGCGTCTCTTTAAGTTTATTCCTTTCTTCAGTTATTTCATTCAAAGTAGTTGAAAGTTCTGTGTTTTTATGATTAAGATCTGAAGTCTGGCATTTTAACTCAAGTTCAAGCTCAGTATTTTTCTGTGAAAGAGTTTCATTTTGCTTAGACAATTCTCTACGCATCAGATCATTTTTCTGTTCAACATTTTTTATTTCTTCAATATATTTTTCTTTAACTCTTTGTAATTGAGTTTCTAAATCTCCACTAGACATTCCAGTGCTTCCATGTAAAGAAAGCATCATATTTGAATGCTGTTTACGTTCTTCATCTAATTGAGTTTTGTATTCTTGTATATGTTGTTCAGCGAATTCTAGTTTTTGAGTGAGAATTGCATTTTCTTGGTTAAGCTGTTTGATCTGTTTTTTAGAAGCTTCATCGTTGGCTTTAAGTTTTTTTTCAGTTTCGTCAAGTTTTGTATTTAATCTAAGCAGATTGGACTCATATTCTTTGGTCTTTGTACGTTCCAAACGTGATGATTCGTTTTCTTTGCGTTTAAGGTCTTGATTGAGAGCATCTACTTGTGAAGACTTTTCTTCAATTGTTGTTTTAAACTTGATCTCATTCTCTTCCCATTGCTGTCTGTCTCGCTCAAATGCACGCTCTTTATCTTCTAAGTCTCTTTCCAGCTCATTAACTCTGTCAGTTTCTCCTTCAAGGCGATTCTGCAAATTTTTGATTTGATTTTCAAATCTTGACTGAATATCTTTCAAAGAACTACTATGATCTTTTTTCTGTGATCGTGACTCATTCATGTAATCCTTTTCTCTTTTCCTCGACTCTTCAAGACTACTTTCCAAGTATTTTACCTTCTGTTCCATCAAAGCCATTTTTTCTTTGAATTCTGAGTCTTTTTGAAGTGTCAATCTTTCAACTTCTTTCATTTTTTCTTCATATTCCCATGCTCGATTGTTTGCAGCTTCTACTTGAGAACCCATTTCTATCCTTATGTTTTTTAAAGTTCCTCGTAGTTCTAATTCAACTTTTTCTTTCTCAAATCTTAGAGTAGAAAGCTGTTCACGTAAACTGTTTTCTTTTGCTGACAGTTCTGTGCGTTCGCTTTCTGATGAAGTCAATCTTCGTTGCCAATCACCACGTTCTTTTATCATTTCATCTTTACTTTCTTTCATATCTCCTTCTAATAATTTGATTTTTTCATCATAAGTATCTTCTAGATAACTTATTTCGTTTATGCTTTCTTTTATAAAGTAGTCAGCAACATCGATTATTTTTTTTTGACAGAATTCAAGAAGAATTTCTTCGCGAAAAGGACCTTCAGGACCTCGTTCTTTGAAGAATCTTTGCAGCTTTTTGATGTCTTTTTCAAAGTCATTAAAATTCTTGTATTCGTTATTCCGAAGTTTTTGCTCGATTGTTGAGTACGCATTGATTAAAAATGCATTGCATTTTTTCTCTGATTCGGCTTCGTTGTCACCTTTGATATTCATATACTTTTCTAAAATAATCTCTTTAAGCTTGGTTAAAACCTCATCAGCTTCAGATCCAACTGCTTTGCTTCTAAATAACTGCACCGCACTCTGTTTAGCTTCTTTATGCAAAGCCATCAATTCTTCTTCAAACATAGGAAATTTAATTTGGATATTATTCATAATCATTTTTTCATAAACCTCCTGAGCATCCTGCAAAGCCTTACTACACTCATTTTTACAAATATAATTCCATGCAGACTCAATACTCGGCACTACTCCTTTATTAATAGCAGTAACATAATTTTCCATCAATGTTGAGAGCATTTCGCCATTCAAAAGTTTTCCATTCAAAGTTTTAGGTTTGATTCCTTGCAATACCCTTTTCCTCAAAGCTAAAATCTGCTCCACAAACTCAAATCTGAGTTCATCAAATTCCTTTTCTTCAAGGTTCTGCAAGCCTGACTCCGATGAAACTGGCCTAACAAGCGTGCAACAATCTCTATCTTTAAAAAATTCTTTAAGCAGCCTTCTAATTCTATTCTTATCCTCCACCATATCTGAAAAACCCTTTTGGTTTTGCAATGCTTTCTCCAAATATTCTTTAGCAGTGAGTGATTCTCCATCATTATCAACCAATTTCAAAGTAAAATCCCTAACCACCCATAAAAAACTAGGAAAATATTGAGCATATTCTTCACTGCCAATATCTTCTTTTTGTTTAGCTTTAATATGGATGTGTTTTGTCAGATTAACTACTAAGGACAAATTTTGCAAAGCTTCTTCATCAATTGACCCAACTGAATTATAAATAAAAGCTGAAGACATTAAAACAGCAAGACTGAAAATTCTAGCATCATGGTCTGAATCTTGATCAAGTGCGCCTAATCCTTCAGTATCAACAACTGCAATATTACAAGGTGAACCATCTGGTAAAGATCCTGTGATAGGCCGTCCCCAAATCCAGATGCCTTTTGTGCATGGATTCACAGATGGGCCTACACCAAAGCCGCTTTTTCTATTGAGAAGTACTCGATTGAGCAAGTAAGACTTACCTGTACGGTAGAGCCCTGCCACACTTATAATTGCGATTGGGCTTGTTAAAGAACGTAAAAAGTCCATGCCCTCAGGAGTGATTGCAAGAGTTTTACTGTTGGGCACATATGTTATAAGTGGTATTGCCTCGTCTACATACTCAAAGATTGGTGGTGCGCTTATAAGGGAAAGTGGGCTTTCAGTTCTTGGTGAAATAAAGCTATCTTCCCGACTTTGGAATGATACATCTTTTCTCATATTAATAAGAAAAAGGCAGCATTTTTGGCCTTAGTTTAAGCATTTAAATTCCTAATGCTTTTTTCGACCCACAAAAGACTTAAGTCAATTATATTGTTTGTTTTATGGCTGTGGAAGATAAATAACCTTGGAGCTCTGTTTATAAGGTATTGTATATGAGAATCTAAAAATGAGTGACTCTGAGTTCTCTTCTTCAGAGAGTGAAGAAAAAATCTATATTGACAATATAAACCCAACTCCAGACAATCTTTTCCCCTTAGAGCTTAACAGCCATCAATATCTCCCGCCTTTATCTTCGTTAAAACTTTCTCCCAAGATAAAAGCTCAAGTGCGAAACCTAATGAAATCAGCTCCAGCTCAGGAGCTTAGAAAAATCCTTTTCTGGCAAATTTACTGCAAAAAGCTCAAAGACACAACGACAGCCGAAGTCCAAGATATGCTCTCAGCATTACTTTCTCAATCTTATGCTTCATTAATGCTTTTAAAAATCAAAGAAAGGTTTGAAGAAGCTTTAGATATCTTACCTATAATCATTGGTCATTCAATCCATTATGAACTTTGGGATATTTTTAAACACTCACAAAGTATGTTCGATTTACGTTTCTGTCTAGATTGCTACAAGCTTATTTACTTTAACCTTCTTGGTATTCGTGTAAGCGACATTTTTGTTAGATCTGCTACTCAAAGGATTCTTGGAGACCACTTTATGTATTATTACTCTAGGAAAACTAAAACAAAACATCCAGACAAAAAGCATGTGCTAAGTAAAGCACTTGAAGAAAAAATGGAAGAGTTCCCGGGCGGTAAAGAGTTTGCTAAAGAACTATTCCATAATCATCCTTCTTATAAAGCTGTGGCTCATGTTCAAAAATATGATATTGAGACAATTCAGTTAGAGCCTAGTGATCAAGTTTTACAAGATAAAGTGGATTTACATAGTAGAGAACCTCCAGTGAGGAAGTCATTTCTTGATTCTACTGTTGAGAAAACGTTTAATTGTGTGAAGCTTAGTCCTATGCTTTGTGGGTATATTGATAGTTCAACTGTAAATTTTATATAGAAACAAGTGCCGTTTAAAGTTAGACATATAACTCCACATAAGTCGCAAGTTGTAGATGAAACAGCCCCTTACTTTGTAAAAATCCTTAAGCAGCATTGTGATGATAAGAGAGCACAGTCAGCGCATAGAATCCAAGGAGACATCAAAAAGAAAATGAACAAAAAATTTAAACTTACGAACTCGATAACCCAAAGCGGGATGAATATTCTTGACAAAGATCCCAAAAAATCAAGGTGTTTTGATGAGGTTTTTAAGCTCGAAGCCAAGCTAAACGAAGCTTTTCCTATAAAATTACTATATACAAACAGGTCTAAGTACGGCCTGTAAGTTAATTAGTTAATTGTATTCGTAAATTACTTGAAGATTGTTAATAACTAATTCTAACTTAGAATATAATTATAAATTTAAAGAATATTTAAAATATACATAAAAGTTAGCTTTACTTAGAAATTTACCATAAGATTTTTATATTAAATATCTTAGAAATTTATATAACTAGTATTTAATGAGCATTTAAAATATATACAACTATTTTTTGAAGAATGATTACCTAACTACTGATTAACTTTTGAGTCAATATACTTCTGTGAGCAAGTCTTTCCTCTTTGAATCCTCTTCAGCATATCAACAGTCTCTTTGAAATTTCTTGAAATCTCAAATTTATCCTCAGGAAGTTTTCCTATTGTCTCCTCAAGTTTTTCTATATTCCACCCTTCATCCATATAATCCGGAATAAGATATTCACAGAAGTCAATATAAAACTCTTTATCCCTTTCAGTAATAACTTTAAGAACATTATCATAGAATTGCTGTCCATATTGATTCATAAGCTCTTTTTGTCTACCAATGTTAAACCCACACATAATACTTTCTCTTTCATATCTGCTGAATTTTTCTCCTTCTGTGAAAATATCATTCCATGTCTTAGCTTTAGNCTTTAAGAACATTATCATAGAATTGCTGTCCATATTGATTCATAAGCTCTTTTTGTCTACCAATATTAAACCCACACATAATACTTTCTCTTTCATATCTACTGAATTTTTCTCCTTCTGTGAAAATATCATTCCATGTCTTAGCTTTATTTTCTGCAACTGGATAAGCAGATTCACAATAAAGTTTAGCAAGTCTTCCAGTATCTGAAGGGTCTTTTTCTAATTCTTTTTGCACTAAAGCTGCTGCTTCAGGACATATTGTAGCATATTTCTTAATAATATCCCATCTGCCTAATTGATAAATAACGAAATTAGGGACTCCTGTATCATTTGCCTCTACCCAAGAAACAGCTAATTTTATATCATCAGGATGGTAAATAAATGCTTTAATATTTTTCTGATAAATCATTGAGTCTTCTTTTGGAATATCTCCCTTGATTTTTTCAAGAATTATAGAAAACAAACCATGTGCAAGAGCATCTTTAGTTGGTCCTGATGGAACATAACTACCAAGAGCAACTGATGCTACTTCTAAAGTATAACTAGCTAACCCTGAATGTTTTTCAAGTGGGAAATGTTTTATGATAAACTCAGAAAACTCAACTCCTGATAATTTTGTATCACGGACCATATCCCATAAAGCTCTATAAACTAATTGTCTTGTCAAAGTATCATCGATATTCTGTAGATTATCTTTTAAGTTTTGTAGAGAATAATCATCAATTCTTATTTTGCAGTAGCCCCAGTCCTCAACATTAAGAATCAAAGCTGCAACTTCTAATCCATTGAAAACGTCAATAACAGTCTCACTTTGAGGGTTGATTTGTATTGTAGCTTTCTTTAAAGATTGCATGTTTTTATCGAAAACCTCAGCTTTAATAGCGTGACTACGTAAAGTTGGATGTGATTCAAGTGAAGGGACTTGTTTCACAACTAAAGATTCAAGTTTGCCTTCGTTAACAGTTAAAATAGGTTCTAATTCATTAAGCCCTGCAGTTAGAATCCATGAATTAGCCCAGTTATTGATATCTAATGAACTCCCATCTTCAAAAGCTGCAGCTCCGATAAACTTAATCAAATCAGCGAATTCTGCATTAGAAAATTGGAATCTCTTCATATACCTTCCCATAGCAGTTTGGAATACCTTTGGTCCAACAAGGAAATATAATTGTTTAAGAACAGCTGAACCTTTTGAATATGAAATCCCATCAAAATTTGTTTCAGTTTCAGTTGTAGTCTTAACTGGGGTGCTGATAGGATGTGTTGTAGTAAGTTGATCTGTAGCATAACCCCATCCTTTTGAAGCTAAAAAGTGTCTCCAAGAATCAGGGAATTGGCTTTTAAGCTGAGTATCTATAGCTAATGATGACATAAAAGTTGCAAAGCTTTCATTGAGCCAAAGATCATCCCACCATTTCATAGTAACTAAATCTCCAAACCACATATGGGCCATTTCATGTAAAAAAGTATCACATACTCTCTGAAGTTGGATTTCAGAAGGAGGATCTTTAAAGATGTATTGATCTCTGTAAGTGACACATCCAACATTTTCCATAGCTCCCATGTTAAATTCAGGGACAAATACCTGATCATATTTGCTAAAAGGGTATGGATAGTCGAAAAACTGCTTATAAAATTTCTGACCTTCTACAGTCCAATGAAAATACCTTTCTGGTATCAGATATTTATTCATAGACTTCCTACAATACAAGCCCATTGGGATATTTACTTCATTATTATCATTTCTATGCTCAACATAAGCTCCTGCACATAAAACATAAAGATATGAGCTAAGACGATATTTTCCTGGGAAAACATGAACTTGAGTTGGCTCTTCATCTACATAATCTTCGACTACCGGCATTTCCTGTTCATAATTCTCAGTTATTGTTGAAGCATTTTCATTTGAAATAACTTTCCATGACTTTGGTGCTTTGACTATTAATTCCCATGTTGCTTTGATATCTGGCTGGTCAAAACAAGGGAACATACGATTAGCTGAAAAAGGTTCAAATTGAGTATATAAGTATATTTCATTATCTTCTGTATCTTTATAACAATGAAGACCAAGACCATCTCTTGAATACTTGTTTGAGAAAACTATTTCAATTTTGTTTTCGCCTTGGACTAAAGTAGGAAGATAGATTCTTGAATCTTTATGGACTACTTCAACTTGGGTATTGTTGATACTTACACTTGAAACTTTAGCTCCTTTGAAGTCTAACCAGATTGATTTGCATTCATCAGATGCATTCAATGATACTATTAGAATGCCACCATAAGACTCTTGTTTAGATAGGGTCATTCTTAAATAGTAATGAACATTGGATAAGACTGTTGATCTTAAGGCAGCTTCTTGGTGAGTGAGCTCATAGCGTGAACCGTGATCTGCCATTTATTACACCTATTAAAGCTGGTGGATAAGCAATCAAAAGAGTGAAGGTAGATATTATTGAAGAAATTTGGATGTTGGATTTAGATGTCATATTGAGAGTGAATATTTTTAATGTTTTCAGGTATATGAAAGTTGTTTGTTGTATGATTTTCAAGTTGAGAAAAGATTTTAGATTTTAAGAAACATTTTTTGAAGAGAAGCAAATTTGATTAGTGAGATTTATATTGTTAGACTGTTTGATTTGTTAATTTCTAATAGATATTTATTATACTTTAAAATATAGATAATTTTAATTGAAATATTGGGAAACTATTAGGAAAATATATACAAAAATAGTCTAATTGCTAGATAAATTTGCCCTTCTGTAAAAATAATATGCAAATATTCTTTAAATTATAAAAACTAAATATATTTTTTCCTGTCTAATTACAATCTAAATCAAAAAATTTACAAACTTATATAAATCAATCTGTAATCATTTAAATATACTTTTTTTACTAATCTAAAAGTATTCTTAAATTTATATTATTAATCAATACTAAACTATCAAGAAACAAACACAAAAAATAAACAACTATAAAAATAATATAAGATTTTACTATTTTTTACATTACACAACATATAAGATTTTACTATTTTTTACATCACACAGCATTTAAGCCTTTCCTGTACTATTGGACTTTCAGCAGCTCTAAGTATCTGACTTTTAAAAATCTTTCTATCTTTAAATTCCGGTAAATGATCACACACTTGTGTCTGTGATGAGTTATTAATAGAAATGTTTATATTGTCTAAAGACCTACACAAATTGCTTCTTTTAAATTTATTGTTAATTGTTTTTTTTCTAGATTTCCTCTCTCTCTTCTTTATAGAAGATTTACTATTAGTCGATCCATCTATTATAAATATACTCATAGAACTAGACTTTTCTTCAAATAAAGCTTGGCTTATAAGGTCAAACAAATACTGATAATCAGGGTTTTTTTCAAAAGTCAAACTTTTAACGTAGATAAAAAACTGTACCAAACTAGAACTAGCAAAAAGATTTGAAGGGGCGACGGTTGTCTTAATTTTCTTTATACTTTTTTCATCATACTTGATTTTATCATTAGGTATCCAAGGTAATTTCCCATACAGCAAGTAAGAAAGGATATAGCAAAAGGATTCTAAATCATCTCTTCTGCTTTGCTGTATTCCTAAATGTGTATTCAAAGATGCATAATTTGCCGTTCCTACAAATGGCCTATTATCACTATATGGCACATGAATCATAAGTTTGCTATTCATGTATTTCCTACATAGCCCAAAATCAATTAAAAACACGTTAAAATCTTCATTAATAAGGAATTGCTGAGGTTTCAAATCTCTATGTATATAGTAATAATCATGAAGAGTTTTAATTCGTTTAAAACATTGGATGCCTATATCTAAAACTCTCTCCACTGAGATAATCTTGCGGATAATCTGAAACTTTTTTTGCAAATTCTGACCTAGAAGAGTCATAACAACATAAGGCTTATCTTCATATTTCCCAAAGTCAATTAACTTTGGAAATCCATTTTCCCCACTAATTTGCTTTAAAACTTCGACTTCCATGCTAATTTGAGATATTTTCTGAGTTTTTTCTATTTTTATCGCGACGTAAGTATCTGTTTTTTTATCTAAAGCTTTATATACAGAACCGAAATTCCCTTCACCTAGGAGGGAATCTAGAGCATATCTGTCTGATTTAAATTCAACCATCATATAGAAAATTATTATAAACAAGATGAGAAGGATGCTTAAGGAAAAAATAGTTAAAAGTCAGATGATAGTATAGGGTGATTTATTATTTAATGCTTAAAGTTAAGGAATTTGAATATTAAAATCCACAATTGGTATCAAATTTTTTTTATATAACAGACCTTAAGTTGTACTGGAAGATTAAGGATGCTATTGTATGATATATACTTATAAATTTATGAAACTCAAGGATTAGCTTAAGGATTTCAAGGGCTTTTTCTATTTAGTTATACTTTATATAAACTGTTACATTTTATTTACTACATATAACTGGTGACTTGACCAATAAAACTTAAATTACTATTTTTTGCTTATTATATAATTTAATGACTATTTTAAAGCTTGTCTCATTTTAGATAAAACTTGCAACATATAATTATATATTAATATCATTGTATTAGGATAAGAAATCTTTTAAATTAGAGAAAACTTCCGATAAACTACACAAAATTATAATAAAATAATATTATTTATTTTTAGTCGTAAACAGTCTTGGGAACTGTTTTTTAATAAAAAGATTCATTTCCAAACTTTTCTGCACCGTGATTGGGCATGAAATAACATTGATAACTTGCAGATCATTAAGTAACCTAAAATGTTTTGATTCCTGCGGTATTTCTATAGCTTCATGTCCATAGAAAATGACAATTTTTTTCTGATCTTTAAATGCTTGAAGTTCAACATGAAACTGATGATCACTTATAGTCAAAGAAAAAGAATACAAAAGTTTGAAACTTTTCATACTCAAAGCTTCTTTAAGGTAATCTTCATTAAGAAAATTTGAATTCTGTTCTTTATTACTGTAAACATTAGCTTGATCAGCATCATCTTGCCAAAAAAACTCTTTTGTATATTTATCATAATAAATATGATCTTTAACAATATTTCTTACAAATTTAAGGCTAACATCGTTTATATCACGAATTTTAAGAACTTCAGCAGGGACTTCAAGCACAACTCTAGCTTCAAGAACTTCAATGTTGAGTTTGCTATTAAGTACTCTAAGGGATAAAGAGCATTTCCCATACCCTCTGATGATGTAAATTACTACTTTAAATTTGTCGTTATGCATAGAATCGTACATTAAATTCAGTACAGAATTCTGGGAAAAAATAATAAAATAGAATTTAGAGAGAATTTGCTTTCTTATCATATCTAATAACTCTTTTTCATTATGATATAACGTCGATAAATTGTGTTTCAAAAAATAATAAAAAGTCAAGTTTTCCATTGTTGTGATCCAAATATCCATCTCTTCTAACCACTTTGTCCCATATATCTTAACAACACACGGGATATCTGATATCAAAAAGCTCCCACTAAAAAGCACCTGTTTAGCTTTTGAATACAAAGTTTTTTTTAATTCAAAGTTTTCGCATTCAGTTGCATAAGTGCATATTGTACATAAGTCTTCTTCAATATCATAAAACCCTTTTTGAATTTTAGAAACCATTGGGCTTACATCATCAAACAAATTAGATTCTGGTAATAAATTCGAAGATTGGTAGTTGATTTTATCTAAAACATTTCTTAGATTATATGCATCACTGAATTCTTTTTCATATGTAGCAATATCTCGCATTAGTTCTAGTTTATCGCTTTGTGCTTTTTGGATATCGTAGACAATTTCGTTAGATTTACGTTCAAGGTCTTTTGTGTAAACACAAGAATCAGAAATTTTTGTAACATTTTGTGTGTTGATTTTTATAATTGTTGATTTTCTTAGGACTTTTCTGCTGATGTTCATGGTTTCTTCGATTTTTTCACACTTTTGGTTTAGATCTTGGAATTTTGTCAGCGTTTTTTCTTTAGACATTATTCCATTCCCTTTGTATAAGTTTATGTAATTTCTAATACGAACTTTTTCTACTAGGCTGGGCATTGACGCTGTTGTTGAAAGTGCGCCAAATGGCTTTAGAGATTTGGGAGGTTCTATTGATATGATTGGCAAGGATTTTTTTGATTTTTCTTTGACACAGATCATTGGAAAATAATATTTTTATATTCAAAAAAGAATTTTATTTTATAATAAATAAAAGTCATTTTATCGAAGATACTAATAATGTATTTATGAACATTGAGAAATAAAACAATTTTATAACTTTAGAATTTTAGATGGTGATTTAAATGTGTTTTTACTGAGAGCAAAGGAAATTTGATGATAAATGTAGAGAAGATTACGAAATTTTATTGAAATTATATTAAGTGATGATTTAGAATGAATAGTTTAGTAGAATGTGTCTTTTGAAATAAAGTATTAGAAGCTGTGTAGTTGAATGAAAATAGATTGGATTACTTGAAAATTTTAATGAGGCATCAATGAAATAATAGATAGTTTAGTATAAAAAATTTATCTAAGAGATTTGAAATAATATTGCAATGCGTTAAGTTATGTGGTTAGGGTGTTAGGGTGTTAGGGTGGTGTTAGGG
>MPUH01001386.1:0-16684 GCA_001970955.1 Stentor coeruleus | reverse complement strand
GGTTTATACATGAAAAAATAAAATACAATGAAATCGCTGATTCAGTTTTACTTGATTATTATCAACTTAAAGTTCAATTGAGTTGTTTAATTGATTGGAATTGTATTAAAAATAAAATCAAAGTTTTGTTAAATAAAATCCCTGATAATAATGAAATCAACCCTATAAACGGGTATATACCTAATAGAAACCTAAGAGCGAAAATAATTTATTTGTGGATAAAAATCAAATGTTTGCAGAAATCCGTTGTTTATTTGAATCTTAAAGAAAAATACCTTAAAAAAAGCGCAGATTTAGAGTATTATAAAAACTATCAGCATCTTTATATTGAAAAATATTATCTTTATTTAGCCCAGTCTCAAGATAAGAACTTATTTTACAAATTTGATTTAGAAATCTATAATAAAGGTCTTGAAACTGCGTTTTATTATTATAAAGCTATGAGACATGGAACAGCTTATTATTATCATTCTATGCCACGTTTATTAAGTCTTTTTTATTTGTTGTGTAAATTTAAGGATACGAATTTTGATCCTGAAAAAAAAGATATGAGTGTTATTGATTTGAAATTTAAGGAATTTTATAAGAAAATGATAAAACTTGCTGATTATTTGCCTTTGTTTGTATGGGCGGATAGGATTGGGCAGGTTTTAGGTTTGATTAATTTTAATATGATTGAATGTGCGAATATAGTTGTTAAAGTTCTTGTAAGACTTATAAATGCCCATCCTGCTCAAATGCTTTGGTATATATGCCCATTACTTACTATGAAAAAGAATATGGAAAATGATTCTAGACAAAATATTGTTAAAGAAGTTTTAGATAAATATATAGAAAAAGATCCTGTTGGTTTAAAAAAAAATGTTGAATTAATAATAGAGTTTTTAAAACTTTTGACTTATCTTGCATCAGTTAATGTTAAAAAACCTGAACAAGTATTTCAGAATATTTTAAAGAAAAAATCATGGGTGAATAATTTGAAAGGTTTGGGACTTGCTATGCCGATATTAGAAAATTTTAAACCACTTGAGTATGACCCGAAAAAGTTTTTATATAAAAGCAACCTCCCTGCATTTAACCCTTCACCAAGTATTATAGCGCAATTAAGCAGTAAGTTTTATGCTTTTGAAAGTAAAGAGAAACCTAAAAAAATTGAGTTTGTTGATACTAATGACAAGTCTTTGTTCTTCCTTATTAAACATGAAACACATAAAGATGTTCGAAGAGAACACCGAGCAATTGATGTGTTTAGATATATAAATCGGCTTTTTTCTAAAGACCCAGACTGTCAAAGACTTGGCCTAAGAATCACAACTTTTTGTGTGCATTTTATCGGTGACAACTCAATAATTGTCGAATGGGTCAACAAAACCATAACTTTAAGAGAATCCATCCTAAAAACAATGTCAAATGAAGAACCTGCAAATTATGAATATTTCAAATACGCTCCTCCAAATACTTACAACAGTGAAGGTTTTAAACCTGAAGACTGGAAAAGATTCCAAGAAAGACTCAGGCCATGTTTCCATACATATTTCACTAATAAATTCACTAATGCAAATGAATGGTTAAAAGCTAGAACTTTATACACAAGATCTTTTGCTGTATGGAGCATGATAGGATTTTTAATAGGCTTAGGAGATCGACACACAGAAAATATTCTTATTTTTGATGATACTTGTGAATTAATGTTTATAGACTTTGAGTGTATTTTTAATATGGGTCGGACTTTAAGCCAACCAGAAACAGTTTTATTTCGCTTAACTCCAGAAATGCAATCCGCTTTAGGTTTATTTTTTGAAGACTCTGAGTTTATAAAAACTTGTGCTATTGTTTTAAACTGTTTAAGATCTTATAAACATCTTATTATTAGTAATTTTGAAAGCTTTATTACAGATCCACTTAGTGTGACATATACTAATCCTGATATTAGTGATAATGATATTGATCCGGTTAATACACTTAGGATTATACAAGCAAGACTTGATGGTAAGAATAACTATAAAAGTGATAATACTTATTATAATACTTTGCAGCAGGCTAAAGCTTTAGTTAAAGATGCTTCAGATTCAGAAAATCTTAGGAAAATGTGGCGTGGATGGGCACCATATCATTAGAAGATAATTTTATGTTGATTAAGTTTAAATATTAGCTTGCTGTTATCTTGAATATTATATGCTACTTTTAAAGAATAAATTTCTAATTTACCCCCTTTCAATACACTTTCACCATATATTCCAAAAAAATCTAACTATCAATTTTAAAATCCTCCTAATTTCATAATCTTAAATCACACTAACTCAAAATTTTATAATAAAACTCATACTCTAAAACCTTTATAAAAAATGCTTATTTTCACAAATTTATACTCTTAAAATACTACATCAAAAAGTTTGGCTTCATTATCATACCTAAAATCATATATAAATATAACTAAACTCTCCAATAAACATAAACAAAATTATCAATATAACTTCCATAAACTATTACAAAATTAAAAAAAATCTAATATCAATTTTAAAAGATATTATGAATAATTACTAGAGATCTGATAAATTTTCTTCTATCAAATCATCATATTTCATATGTTGGCTTTTATTATCTTCATTTTTTTTTGCATTTTTTGATTGTTCATTTATTTCTTGAGTCTGTTTGATTTCTCCTATAAATCTTATATTCGCTTCAGATACAAGTGGGGTTTCAGTGTTGTTGTTTTCTTGGATTGATTTTACTATTATATTAATCCTTGATACTTGTGTATTTGAAGATTTGCCGCAGCCCATTTATTAAGAAATTATTATCAGATTTGAAGAAAATGAATATAAATTGACACTAAAATGATATATTGAAAGAAGTAAAGGATTAATATTTATTATTAGTATATATATGGAGAATTAAGGTTAGTGAAATCATGTATGGAATATAAGAAATACAATTTAGGTATATTTATTTATATAAGTGATAGGATATTACAATTTAGCTGATAGTTATAGGTTTATAGTATTTAAGAAATGATTATGTTATAGTTTTTTTAGGTTTTGATTAGATATAAGCTTTTAAGGTTAAGGGCTGAAATAATTTTAGGAGTATTTTTTTTAAGAAAGGATAGTGGTGAGATATTTTTTAATAAAATCATGTAAAATATATTCAGTATTTCGGATGAAAATAAGTTTTTGATTTGAAAATATGATTTTTATGAGAAAGTTGATAACAAGAGATCATTTTTATCATAGTTATTTATAAGTAATGTAGATAATAAAGTTTGATATAATAATTAAATATAAATTTATATATAGTTTGCCATATAATAAAACAAATCCTAGTAGTAATCTTATAACTTAAAAAAAATCCTACCCATACAAAAATTAAAAAAATTCAAATCTAAAACCTAAAACCCAATCCCACTAACATAAAAAATTCTAACAAATCACTATTATCCCTCCTCACATCTTTTCCCTTCCCATATCCCAACTATTAAACCAAACTTTACATCTCCTAAAAATCTTCCATAATAAAAAATAATGAGTGGAGAATTTTTACCACGCCCTCCTTCAAGCAAATCATCAAAAGTATTTCTCATTCTAATCCCCATCTTATTTCTTGGGATTTATTTCTATAATTCCTCATCCTCCTCCTCACTTCTTCTGAAAGAACTCTATATAGAACAACAAGAATTTGAATCTTTTATCAAGCAATATCAAAAATCTTATTCAACAGAAGATGACTACATAAAAAGATTTAAAACCTTCAGAGACAATCTATCTTTCATCAGAGTTTTCAATTCAAAAAGCCTAACTTATACACTTGGTCCAAATGAGTTCCTCGATATGACATCAGAAGAGTTTTCATCTAAATACCTTCTTTCAAATACGCAAATTCCTATAACAAAAGTAAATTCTAATGATTTTACTGATTTCAAAGCTCCAGCATCAGTTAATTGGGTTAGTAAAGGTGTAGTCGGTCCAGTAATTGATCAAGGAAGCCTTGGTTCAGCTGTTCCTATTGTTATAGCTGAAAACATAGCAAGTATTTGGGCTTTAAATGGACATTCATATATAAGTTTAAGTTATCAGGAGTTAATAGATTGTGTTGGACCAAATGCAAATAATGGTAAATATTATGAATTTGTTCAGAAAAATGGTCTTACAAGTAATAGTATTTATCCTCCAGCAGGGGTTATTGGTGTTTGCAATAAGACTAAAGTTGCTCAAAAAGTTGTTAGTGTTAGTGGTGTAGTAGATGTAAATGCTAATAGTGCTAGTAGCTTGATAAATTCTATAGCTTTAAATCCTGTGACTGTTTATGTTGAAGCTGACCAATCGGCTTTTATGTTTTATCAGACTGGAACTATAAACTCTAATTGTGGTGCTAATGTTAATCATATTTTACTTGCTGTTGGATATGATACAACACCTAGTGTACCTTATTATCTTGCTCAAAACTCTTGGGGGACTGGATGGGGAATGGCAGGGTATGTTCAAATTGGTATTCAGGATGGTCCGGGTGTTTGTGGGATACAAACTGAGCCGACTTATCCAATAATTTAGAATGATTTTAGGATTTATTTTTGTTAGTTTTGTAGGTTTATTTTTAAAATTTTGTGAAATTTTGTGGATTTTCTAACTTGTTTCTTGTTTTAATTAAAATTATGATGATTTTAGTAATTTTAATGTGCAAAAGTTGAATAAAAAAAGCATATAGTCAACTTTTTATTGAAAAAAATATATAAGAATAATATTTTTTCTTTTAAATACATTCAAATCATCATCATAACTTACCAAAATTAACTAAAATAAATTCGTTTTCTTCATAATCCTTAAAAACTCCTCTTGACTGATTTCTCCATCTCCATCTCTATCAGCTTCTTCAATCATTTCCATTAGTTCTTCATCAGTCATTGTCTCACCAAGTTCTTTCGCTACTCGTTTAAGGTTTTTAAATGATATTTTCCCGGTATTGTCATCGTCAAAAAGCTTGAAGGCTTTGAGAATCTCTTCACGAGGGTCTCTTTCAGCCATTTTGGCGGCCATCATTTCTTCGAACTCGTTGTATTCAATAGTCCCAGAACCGTCTTTATCCATTTCACTAATCATTCTTTTAACTTCTTCTTTACGAGGTTCGAAACCAAGGGCTCGCATGGCAACTTTAAGTTCTTTTGAATCAATGCTCCCTGAACCATCTGTATCGAATAGATCAAATGCTTCTTTGATTTCTTGTCTTTGTTCTTCAGTTAGCTCGGTACGCCCTTTTCTTTGAATTTTTCCCGGTGGTCTTCTTAGAGATGAGGACATTTAAATTTTATTATAAGCAACCATTTGTTTTAATTATGTTGTAAAGTTAGCATTAGAATAATATAATGTTTTATTAAGATGATTATAGGTTATGTTGAGGATGAGGTTTTAAGATTTAGCATGGGAGTTATTGATGTGGGGATTTAGTATTGGAATGATAAGGTATTTTATTATTTCATTATTATTTTTTTATTTGATGATATCTTTTGAATTTACTGTTTATTTTCTCCAATTAATTTGAGATTTTAATTATAGGATAAGATTTTCAGCAGTTATAAGTTTTTACAATATAATAATTAAATCAGCAAATGGTATATACTCATGATTGTTTGTAGGTTTAACTTAAACAAACTATAATACACAATATAATAAACTAAACTTTTAGCAAAATGTTATGGAAAAAATAATAAACTTAAACAATTCTACACTTTTTTGTTTTTATTTCTGTAAAGACTTAGAAGAATTAACTATCATTATTTTTCATATATAAAAATAAAATTCACTTGCCATAACCTAACAACATATTTTTTTCTTATAAAAAACTTCAATTCCATAATTTTCTACATCTAATATTTAGCATAATTCTCAAATTCTGCATTCCTAATATTAATTCAACTCTAAGCACCCTTAACAAATAATCACCATAAACCTAGCACCCTTCAACCTATCCTAATACTACGATTATTTGATTTACAATCAGTTTTGGCGTTTTTTCCTTTGCAGCTCGATTTCAAACTCCTGATGTATTTCCTGGACTGTCTTAACTTCTTCTTTAAAACTATTTTTCCATTGATTATTCCTCTCATCAATCACATCCTAAATATCTTTTACCATAATCTTGAATTTTATCTTCGAACTCAAGTTTCCTTTTTTCATAATCTCATCTAAAGATTTAAAAATCCTATCTGTTTCTTTAACAAGTTTCGACCTTTCAAAACTATTCCCCCCAGTCGATAACAATATACAAGCTCCTTCAAGGTTAATTTCATCTAAATTTCCTTTATTAATCAATTCATCAACACAATTTAAAATAACTTTCGAGGTTATCAATTCCACTTTAAACAACTCCCCAATAAATCTCACATTTCCTAAAATCTTTTTCTTATTCAAAGATTTCTTAGTTTCAATTTCCTCTTGTGTTAATCCAATAAAATCATCAATTGGGGCTTGAGTAAATGAACTTTCACATTTTTCTAATAATTCATACTTAAAAAAATTCCTTTTTGTATACCCTCCTTCTAAGACCAATTCGGGAAAAGTGTAAAAATCAAATTTTTCTTTTAAAAACTTACATAAATTTGCATACATTTGAGTGTATTTAACTTCAGACCAAGCTTTTTCAAATATACATTGGACTAAGAAATATAGACGGTTTATTGATTCTTTACCGATTTCTAAAAGCTGTTCTTTGAGTTTATCAAGATTTGTAGGTGAGAGTTTGTTTAAGGTTACTTTGATACTTCTTTTTATTTTTTCATGATCTTCTTTAGTCCCTGTAAGTTTGGCTTTGTAGATTTTAGCTTTTGTGATTATTTTTTCTTCTTCTTCGGTTTTAGGTTTACGCCAGATTGTGGAAGTGACGATTTCTGTGTTTTCGCTATCCCTCCAGTCTTGTGGTGTGGATTTGTGCAGATCTTTACTTTTTTTACGTCCCTTAAGTCTGTAGATAACTATAGCTCTACTACCTAGGGTATGGATATTTTCTGAGATTTTATCGAAGTTCTGATTTGATTTAATATCCTTGTATGCTGATAAAATATCTTCACATGTGTAGACATTTTTGATATCAACTTTAATCAGATCATCAGTAAGTTGGATATCTAAGTCTTCATTTGTCAAGTCTCTATTGCTTACAATGAAAATTGGTTCGTCATACTTTTCGTCTGGGAGCTTTTCTGGGATAAACTCAGGGATTTTTTCATGAATTTTAGCTGAAAGTATTGATAATTCAAATACCGGCGCTTCTGAATTAAGGTTAGCTTTTGTAAGGCCACCTGGAGTAAAGTCTGTTGCTAGAGCATTAAGACTTTTTATTGATAGTGAAGAAGGCTTGAATTCAGCAGCAGATGGCTGCAGAAATGGTTTAGAGTATGGGTTGAAAAAAGACTCTTGACTAATAAAGGTTTTAGGCCTAAATCCTGACCCATCTGAGTAATTTCCACTGTAACTCATTTATAATTAAACAGATTTCCCCACCCCTTCAACTTTCTTCTTTTAATATCTTCAAGGTTATCTTTAACAAAAACTATCATCTCCACACTTTTTTCAAATCATCTCCTCACAACCCCATCCAAAAGTCCCCTTCAAAATTTTTCATCTTTCCCTCAATTTTTCTACCTTCACAAAAAATACCCTAAGGCTAAAAAAACTAAAACCCTCAACCATATCCTCATCTCCCATCTCCTCCTAAAACACAATTTCCTCTCCCTAAACCAAAATTTTTCTCAACTTCACATTCTCCTCTCTCCAACTTCCTAAAAATCTAATCAACCCCAAAATCTCAATCAAAAAAACAATCATCCTCCCAATACAGAAAAACTCAAATTCTCCTTCTCCAAAATCCTAAAAAGTCACTTTTCCTATATATCCTAATCCTATAATTCATGATTTTTACATAATAAAAAAATGTTTCATAGAATTACCGAAGGGAAAAAAATTTTACTATCAAAGTGGAATGACCACAATAAAAGCCTGCATCAAAAAAACCTTAAAAGCATAAAAGGTCAAATTGACACAACTTGCCCAGTATCATATGGTTCTCTAAAAACAAAATCAAAAAAAGAACAATTAATAGAAGAGAGATACACTGAGATTGAAAGAGAAAATAAGATCCTTTTAAATAAAATGTCACAAATAGTAAACTCGCGACCTAATCGGCAATTATCATCAACAAGAAGAAAAAGCTTAAATATCGAAGCTAGAAAACGTCAAAACACAAGAATTGTTATTGAAAATCAAGCCATTCTCAAACGCCTTCAAGGAAAACAGCCATCTTATAATGTAAATAAATGGGAAGAAGAAAGAAAAAACACAGAAAAAAGATTGAAGAATATATGCGAGTTCCCATATACACTTGGAGCTTATGATGAGAATATTAGAAAAAGTAGTAGAAATTGTAGTAGACAAAACTCAAGAAGTAGGNAAGAATATATGCGAGTTCCCATATACACTTGGAGCTTATGATGAGAATATTAGAAAAAGTAGTAGAAATTGTAGTAGACAAAACTCAAGAAGTAGGATGATTATTAGATCATCAGAAAATACTACAAAAAGCTCAAGGAAACAGTCAGCGAAAAGCCAGGTGGNACACTTGGAGCTTATGATGAGAATATTAGAAAAAGTAGTAGAAATTGTAGTAGACAAAACTCAAGAAGTAGGATGATTATTAGATCATCAGAAAATACTACAAAAAGCTCAAGGAAACAGTCAGCGAAAAGCCAGATAAAAACTCAGATTGTTTATAAGAAAGGTATGAGTATTGGAGAAAAACATTATATTGTTGAGATTCAGAAAAAACATGATTTAATTGTTGTATTAGCTTTTGATATAGAAAGTACTAAGAGTTTTTGTTTAGAAATTACTTGTACTATGGTTAATGATATTATAGGTGAAAATGAGGATTATTCGATTTTAGTTAAAATGCTAGCACTTGAAAATGATGAACTGATTTTGGTTAGGAATGCTAATGATGTAAAGGATATGAATAGATTTGAAATAGGTAGTGAAAGGAAAGGTGAGTTAGATGAGTTGATAAAAGAATGTGAAAATGTGTTTCATAAGAAAAGTTATACTGATTTTAGTAGGGGGAAGGAAATTGATGAGTTTGAGTTTAGAGGGGAAAATTATGATCAGTTGAGTAAGTATTTAGAAGATCAGGAATTGGGGAAAAAGGAGAGAAAAGAAGGGAGTGGGAGTTTTGGGAAAGATAAGGAAGGAGAGGTTTTGAATGAGAATATTATTGAGAGTTGTTCCAAGAAAATTATAGAAAGGGAGGGTGAAATAGAAAAAAATTCGGAGAATTTTTTTAATGATATTAGTTTTGAAGAGAAATCAAAGAATTTGTTTTTTGAACAGAAAGATGAGATTGATAAGTTTTGCAGTGAAGATAAGGCTGTTGAGAATAAAACTGAAATAGGAAAGAAAGATATAAAAATATCAAGAAAATCTTCTGATATAGAGGAAATAGAAGAAACCAAGCTCAAGATAAGTGATAATGAAAATGAGATCATAGAAAAAGAGAATAAAAATAATCTAGAAAATAGTCAAGAATATGAATCAAAAGCATCTTATAAAAGTTCATCTGATAAAAATTTAAATTCAATTAAAATCACACCAACAGAAAAAAATCCTCATCAATCACTGCACAATAACACTGATAATTTCAACTCAATAAAACCCCTGCAAAACCTATTAAAATCTACGGATACCTTACCAGAAAACCACAAAGAAGCAATAAACCCAAAAACCGAAGAAAACTCATTAAAAAAAATATCAAAACTTCCAGGATATCCACTACATCACAAAGAAAAAAAACCAGAAAACACCTTGCAAAAACTGGAAAAAATATCAGAGCAATCCTTAGAAAACTTAGAAAAAAGCTCAGATAAATCCTTAGAAAACTTATCAGAAAATTCAGTAAAATCCTTAGGAATTCCTGATAAAAACTTACCGAAAAAAACAACCTCTTTAACTATCCCAAATAATCAATTAAAAGACTTGTTTTATAATCCTATTCAAACTGAATCTTCACTGCCAATAGAAAATGAGTCTAAATTAAAGCATCCTTTAAAAAAATCTGAAACTGAAAAAGAAAAAGTAAAAGCTTCAAAATCTGATTCTTCAGATGATGAAAACCATATATTAAGGAAATTTGAAAGCAGTTCAGATGAAGATTATTATTCGTATAGCGATAGTGATGATTCTTCATATGAGACATCAGGAAGATTTGTTCCTAAAAACAATTCATATGGAAAAACTGAAGCTAAAACCCCGGAAGTACATTCAAATAACGTAGGAGATTCTAAGCCTGTGGTTGATTTTAAATCATACCCTAATTCACCATTTACAAATTATAATGAGTTTCAAGGGTTTAATAGACCTTTAGTTTCTGATAACAGTGAAGATAAAAATAAAAACAATGAAAATACTAAGGAAAATAATACCAAATCTAATCTTAAAAGCCAGATTTCTGAAAAACACCCTGATTACGATGATGAAATATATACAAAAACGCTAAACCCAACAACAATAGAGAATTCAAATATTAAAATGCCCATAAATGAGCATCATCAAATACAAAACGATATAAAATCTAAAGAAATCCCTTATGTAAAAAGTGTTACAATAAAAGATGAAAAAACAGAAATCCAAGGAAAAGACAAAGAGAAGAGTTCTTATAACAAACACTATTCAGAAACTGAAATCCTTAATAAATGTGCATCAAATAGCATAAACCACACAAACGATTTAAAAAAATTAAACCTTGAACAAAACACCGAGTCTCCATTAGATTACACTTTATTAGAACCACTACCTAAAGTTATCATCACAATAGCAGATGACCCAATACCCAACCCATATACATCAAAATTCTCACATAATTATCATCTATAAATAAAAACAAAACTTTTTGCTTAAACCTTCTCCTTTATAAATAAATTTTATCCCATAAATTATTAATTAAATATCTTATTACCCAAGCGGTGAAACTCCTTCCAAAAGGTTTTGTTCCAAAAAATATGTTTTGATCCTCGTGTTCGTGGTTGGGATAATCACATTTTCATCTCTATTAAAAAAAGAAAACGACTTAGGCCAATTAATATATAAAATCTTCATCGATTCTTCACTAATTTATATATACCCAAGCTTTCCATTTTTTGAAATATATACTTTTCAGCTCAAATACATATATTTTATTTAATTATTTATACTTTATGTATTAGTACTGTGAAATTATATAAAATTCTAGTAATCTAATAATTAAGTTTCTTCTTTACTTAAAAATTTAGACTTTTAAATTTTAAATTTTAACATCTGTTATGATTTTCTTTTCAGAGAATTTTTCAATGTAAATTAGGCTGTACATTTTTTAAACCTATAATTTTTTTTGCTGATAAGGTTTTTTGATTGTTTTTAGTTCATTTATTATGAATTATATGGGATCATTCTTCAGGATTGATGAGCTAAATAATTGTTGTGAGTTGCATATCTAGAATTATAATAATCTGAAGTGTAAAATTTCTTATTAAGTGTAGAAGATGCTTTATGGAATGCTAATTTTCAATTAAAAAACCAATATCATTACTAATTACGCACTTTTTTCCTTTAAATATTAAATCAATCCAAATCCTCCTATAACATAAACTTTTTCATTCCAAATTAAAACTTTCTCCTACAAAACTAAACAGTACCATCCTACAACCCTTTCCACCCAAATCATCTAAACACATAAACCCTATAAACTTCTTAATCAAATTTAAATTTCCCTCTAAAGCTACAAATAATACACAAAATACCTTATTTTCTAATACAATCACAAAAATTTTCACAAATAAAAAATTCCTATAATCATATCTTTTACCAAAAACCCTATCCACTTCTCAATAAAAAAATCACATATCTTATAAAACTTAATTCATATTCATATATAAAATTCCAAAACCAATAACATAATATAAATGTTACTCAAAGCACTTAAGTATTGCTCCAGGACCTTTACAAGTACTCCTGAAGTTTTTAGATTCCCTTCAACTCATACATTTGAAGTATCCCCAGAAAACGCTGAGGTTTTTGTTAGAAGAGTTATCAAATGTGTTAGAGAAAGGCTTGTGAAATATGACCCTCAGAGATGGCAAGATGTGGAATTTTCTTATGAATCTCATTGGTTGAGACCTAATGAAGGAGTTGATGTTGCTACTTGTATTCAAGTTCATGAAGCTCTTGAGAAAGAGTTTAAAGTTGAAATTATGGATGCTAGGGTCTTGATCACTGATATTCCAACAGCTTGTGCCATTGTTTCTGGCTACGAGTCATTAATTTAGACTTAAGATGACTAGTTAAGTAAAGTTTATGCAAGAAGGTCTGTTGAAGAATGATGAGGATTTGGATGATGTTAGGATTAGGCATGGATGATATGAAGTGAAGGGTGAAAATTTTATTATAACTATGGATATTAAAAAGGAAATTATATTAGAATTGTGTGTAAAAATCGGAAAGGGTTTTTTTTGAAGAAAGTTTTTGTGATAATAAAATTCATAATTGATTCAACAATATTTCTATTATTGTACTAATTTGTATATTAGTTTAAACATCTTCAAACTTGAACTTCTTCACCCCATTATAATTAACAGGAGAGTTGTAATCCCCACGGTTTGCCGGAATAAACTCGCTTTCTATTAATTTATACACTGAATGTCCTGAAAGTGTCCAATTTCTTTTCTTAATCTCATTCAAAACTTTTGGTATATCATTTACAATAGATAATTTCTCAAGAACATGAATAAGTATATTAAGTTCATGATCTTGTGGGTCATCAATCCATGTTTTTATCGGCACAGCATTCATAGGCTGTAAAGAATAAGACACAGGTGAATTCTATATAAAAATTACATCAACAATTATCACATGGTTTAAATCTCTACCAAGTCTTGAAAGATCTTTAACAAAACTATTATTGATAACAGTACAACTATCCCTATAAAGTCTATATGGTATTTTTTTCTCTATATCAAGTAAATCTATTAAAGGACTCGCATATTCTTCAAGACTTGCTGTAAAAATAACGACTTCAAAAAGTTCACAGCATATTTTTAGAAACCTATCAACTTCAGGGCGTTTAAGTACATATATACTATATTCTTGATCTTCTAGGAATAAAGAGAAATTTATATCGCAAGGTAATGATGTAAAACTACTATGAACAAGAGTCTCATCAAGATCAAGTACTAGTGTGTTTTTACCTGAATATTTTGGGAGCTGAGGTTCAATAAAATCTTTAGGAGCTTTGCGGAAAGCTGATATATTTGAAAAACGAAAACATTCACAGAAATATGAGATCCAAGATTGCTTTACTAGTTTTAAAGGCAATTGTTGACCATTAGCATCACTTTGTTGGATTATGTCTAGTGTAGGAGATTCAGAGACTAAAATGTTGTTTTTGAAGTTTTCTTCTATTATGCTGTCTGACGAATCTTGCATTTTTATTACATTTACAAGAGAAAATTTTTTTGATTTACTTGGCTATTTGAGTTTTTATGGGTTGGTTGTAAATATTAAATATAGTTTCCCTTATATGATATATAGCAATCTTAACTAAACAAATGCTCAAAAATTCAAAAACTCTAAAACTCTAAAACTCCTTCTCTAAATTTCAATAAAATTCTTTATCTCCCAAGATTTTCTCTCTACTCTAAAGTATAAAATCCACATGCCAACCCTTTAATAAATATTAAAAATACAAAATTCCCAACCTAAAACAATTCCAACAACAACACATCTTTTACCTATTAAACCCTCATATTTTGCAAAACTTACAATATGACAATTTTATTTATATAAAAATATTCTAGTTCTTTATTAATGATTTATAAATAATAATGATCAGATGAATCTTATAGAATAGATGTATTTGATTCAGAAGAGCAAGATAAAGTCCTAAGTGAGGACCTTTGCGAGATCTACACAGTTTTTAAATACATAAGCTCAGGCTTACACTACCATTCAAACTGTTTGCGTGGGCTTAAAATACTAGACATTGGCTGTGGCTCAGGAGAAAACTGTAGTCTTGCATTGAACCATGGCGCGGAATTTGTTGCAGGAATTGATTTATCAGCAAGTATCATTCAATCAGCCCAATCGAATTTTTCTAAAGCAAACATCGACCAGTCCCGTTATCTTTTTACAAAAGCCAATATTTTTTCAATGCAAAGTGTCGATATGAGTCTTCCTTTATCATCTTTTGAGAACTTTTTCGACCGGGCAATGTGCTGTTGGGTTGTATCTCAAGCTAAAAATATTAATGATATAAGAGAACTAATTGGTTTGAATCGACGTTATGTTAAATCTGGTGGAAGTATTGTTATTCTTATTGTAAATCCACTGATAATTGCGAATTTCCCAGCTGTGAAACAGCTTCCAAGAGTTGAGAATTTCAGATTAGTTGAAGTTACTGAAGAAGGTGATCATTTTAAACTCAAGTCGCATATACTGCACCCATTTTCAGAAGAAGTCTTAATGGAAGTTAACCATAATATCTTTTCAATAGAACAAATAAAAAGCATTATCCACGAGGTTGGCTTAGAAGTAAAACATTCAGGGAATTTAGAACTAACCCAACGTGATGAGCAGCTTAGCTACCCATTCGAAATGATATCCCAGGAGCTGAGCAAAGACACAACTTTGGGATATTTTTTACATCTAAAAAAGCCTAGCTAATGATTTATAAATGCCTTTTCTAGAACTTATAAGGATTAAAAGCCTAGGATGTAATTTTGGATATGACTATGAAATCTTTTTTTAAAATATTTATATCGAATAACATTAAAAAACTAGGAAAGAGTAAAGAAGATGATCAAAGAAAAATACAACAACAAAAAATATAGACAAAAGTTAAAGGTAATGCATCAAGAATTCAAGCTTTAGATAGAATTGATTTAATTTTCACACAAGTAATGACAAGCATAGACTGAGATAATTAACTGTATATTAGTAAATTTAAATGGTAATTAAAGAAATTTTATTGTGAAGACTTTCTTGAAACACATATTTTATGCATAAAAAGGAAAAAAACACTTGATTTTCATATAAAAAATAATTTTGTATATAAAACGTTGTGAAGTAACTCTAAAAATAATTACTGAAAGACTATATAGGTAATGAAACAAAATCTCTGAGATTAAAATAAAAATTATATACTTCTGCTCAATGCTTAGGATCATCTGGATCACTTTTTATGCAACAACAACCAAAGATTTTGAGACTTTCAACGTATATCTAAATATAAAAACCCCCCCACCCACATAATCCTTTTTTTTATAGTCTAATAATAGAAAATATTTATAAATAATTAGTTCGTGTGCAGATGATAATTATATTAATATGAGGATAATAAAAAAATCTTTAACTTTATAAATCATAAAAATTTTAACTAAAATAAAGAACTAATTGAAATTTTAGTCAAAGAAACAATCATAGGGTGTTGGCAAAGGTTTTTTTATAAGATTATTGAATATGTGAGAAAAAAAAATCACAATAAATTTCAGTTATAATTTCCTTCAGATATAATAAAAATTTTATTTTATAGATTTAAGTTATTGATATTCCTTTAAATATGAAACTGCACCTAAATATGAACTTTTTCAGCCGCATGTGAGTAAATTTACTAAACATTTTATGAATAATAAATAGATGTCATTAGAAAAAAAACTCGTAATGTTATAAGCAAAAATTATAAGGAAAAAAACTTGAAATATGCGTATTGACTACAGAGTATTTAAAGGATTTAGTAGTTTTAATAAATACGATTATTCTCAAGAGTTTGTTTTTTCCAACAATTGTATAATAATATTATTCATTACTATAAAATTCACCATCTGATCTTTCGCGTATCAAAAAAATTGCATTATTAAATAATCTATACAATATAAGTTAAGTTATAATTTTTATAATAAATAACGAAAGAAACAACACCATTTATAGTCAAAAATATTTAAAAAAATTATCGTATTTTCTATATAGTTTAAGTAAAGTTCTAAGGTCAATAGCTAATCATAAAATTAAAATCTACCTATAAAATATAATAGATCCAAGGTTTTCCAATCTATTAAGTAGGTTGTAGCATGAGAAAATTCTTAAAAAATTCAATTTATCCTATCCCAAATTTTTATAATCCACAAAAAGTTCCATTTAAAAGCAACAACTTGCAATTTCTAAGAGTTTCTCAAAAGAAGAAAGGACAGGAATAACTCTAAATTATTATTATGACCTCAGGGCCTGGAGTCTATGAAATAAAATCTAAAGGTATTAAAGATTTTTATTTTAATTTTAGACCTAAGCACAAAGACAAAGCAGCTGATTCAGTTCCAGGTGCAGCAAATTGTTTGGATTTTCCATATGCAAATATATAATCTAATAAATCTTTCGTAAATTATGAACCGAATCCATCTGCAGTCAAAAAAAAAACCCAATTTGTCTCTTAGAAAAAGCCAAAAACTCGAAGGTTTTAATGCAAATCATTATCTACCTGGTCTAGATACTTATACAGCTGCCAACCAACCAATACTTTATGAAGACCAAAATAAGTATTCGGCAATTCCAAAACAGGAAAAATCATTAGAATCATCAAGTCCAGAATCATGAACTTATGATACCAATCATATAAGTTCAACATCAAAAAA
>MPUH01001385.1:0-16840 GCA_001970955.1 Stentor coeruleus | reverse complement strand
GGCCTTCAAGAATGGCCTCTGAGTTATATATTTCCCCAGAACTAATGACTTGGCGGAAAATTAAAACTTTTTCTGAAATAAACTTTATAAGATTATACTATTTTAAGTCAGAAGTATTTTCACTAGGACTTTGCTTCTTGGATATTTGTGGTATAGATATCAAATACCTCAATCATTTTGGACTTAATTATGATGTTCATATAATGGAGATGCTCACAATAAGCTATGATTATATAGCAAATGATAGTTTAAGGAAAATCTCATACAATAAACTTAAAGTAGAGCTTCAAAATAAAATAAATGAAAAAATTGAAGAAAATCCATATGATTATCTGAATGATACGCTTAGAAGAATGCTAGAGGTAGATATGGTTAATAGAGCTACGCTTGATGAAGTTTATAAGGATGCAAAGTTCCATGTTGGGATTATTGATTAAAACAAATTAGTTTATTTAGTTTTAAATGCATTATCAAAAGAATATGGATTATAAAAGATCATCAAGATTGCAAGGACTAAATATGCTAATAAAACTATATTTCATTTAATTCTGTTTCTATTTTAATATGCTATAATTTTTGCAATATATAATATCTTATTATCTATTCTATTACATGAAAATAACTTAATAAACTTTTTATTGCACAACCCTAGCACCTATTATATTTGTGCACTTTTAAATTTTGATTCTTTATTACTCTATTTAAACTATTATAATTTATTTTCTTATCAGCTTGAATAATCATGCTCTTCTTACCTTTGTAAGTTTTGACTTCAACTTCAACTTCAATTTCTCAATTTTTTTGAATTTCTATATCTTTTTCCTACCATTTGATTATTTTAACCTTTATAAACCCACCTCGCCCTCTTTTTAAAACTTTCCTAGGCTAACAATTTCTATATTTTTTTGGGTTTATACTATAGTCTATATTATTTATTCATTGCATATTTGTTTTTTTAAATTAGATTTCTTAATAAACTCTTTCTATAAGTTTTTCTACATATTTAATTATTTTAAGTTTCCTTGATAGAATTTTTGCTATTAAAATATTTTATTAGCTGGACTAACTATTCTGATTTTTTTAATATCTTTTGAATAATATTTTGATCAGTGTTTTAAAAAAGGACATAAGGAACCATTTTTGTAGATGAGTGATCCCTTCAAGTGTTGCAATGATTAATAATTTGATCTATGACATCTTGAACACTAAAGTTTGCATTATGAAGATTTTCTAAATACCTATCATGGAGCTGAAAAAATAAAAATAATTCTTAGTTCATTTAATGATCATTTTGAAACTTGTTTAACTGGGGAATTTTTTAATTCTTAAAGGAGTTTGCTTTAATTTATATGAAGAGCTGATTTTTAAAATATTTAGAAACTTTCTATAGATCCTTAGATTGAGAATAATATATCCTTCCATTAATGAGCTGAATTTTTAAGCTTAAGAGAAGCTTCTTGGATTCAATTTCAAATTCCTTGCCATTATTAGTTTAAATTACTTGAGGCGTTCGCGTTCATTAATAATCTCTACTTTAATTGGACCTTTTCCTTTATGAGTAATATTTTTTATTGTAATATATGCACAGGCTCTTTCCATAAAATTTATTATTATGCGAAACTAAATAAATTTATTACTAAAATGCATATTGGCAAAAATATTAGAATAACTAATTATGCTGTGAAGAAATTTAATAGACTAAAGATATATAATCAATATAATTGCATAATAAATAATTGCGCATTTGATATATAATGTGCATAACCATATACAAATATATAATCATATATAATCTTAAACACCCTATATAATATGCATTTTATCAAATTTTGTTAGTACTATTAAAGATCCAAATAGAAAAAAAACTAACCTTATTTCTTATAAATTGATAAAATAACTTTCAATTGAACAGCAACTGTTTTTAATAGTACCAAGTATTTTATCCGATATAAAACTTTAATGAAAGCCATATCAAAAATTTCTCTTTTCTATTGAGCTTTTAATCTACTATTTGAGTATTTAAGTTATATAATTAAGATGGCTAACAATGATGATCAGCCAGCAATCATTGAAGAAAAGATCGTAAGGGTAAATGGAGAAGTTGCAATCCGACAGTACTCAAAAGGAAGATTTTTAGGCAAAGGAGGCTTTGCTCGTTGCTATGAATTTGCTAGTATGGAGACGCGGAAATTGACCGCAGCCAAAATAGTTCCAAAAGCATCTCTAACCAAAAGCCGTGCCAAGCAAAAACTAATGACAGAAATCAAAATTCACCGAAGCCTACATCACCCAAATATAGTAGGCTTTGAGCATTTCTTTGAAGACTCAGAAAATGTTTATATTTTACTTGAACTCTGCACAAACCAAACAATGAACGAGCTTCTCAGGAGAAGAAAGCGACTAACTGAGCTAGAAGTCCAGTGCTATTTATCACAAGTGATTTCCGCATTATCATATCTTCATGGTCACAGAGTTATTCACCGAGACTTAAAACTTGGGAATTTTTTCTTATCAGACAAGATGGAAATTAAAATAGGAGACTTCGGACTTGCCACAAAGCTTGAGTTTGACGGGGAAAAAAAAAGGACAATTTGTGGAACTCCTAATTATATTGCACCAGAAGTTTTGGATGGAAAACAAGGGCATTCATATGAAGTGGATATCTGGTCTCTAGGTGTTGTTGCATACACATTACTAGTTGGAAAGCCCCCATTTGAGACTTCAGATGTTAAAACGACATATAGGAGGATAAGAATGAATGCATATTCATTCCCTGAAAATGTCCCTTTAAGTGAAGCTAGCAAGAACCTGGTAACAAGAATACTAGTTACTGATCCAACAAAACGTCCAACTTTGACAGAAATCCTTGCTCATGAATTTTTTAACCAGGGAAACACTATTCCTAAAACTCTTCCTCCATCAACTTTGGCTTGTCCTCCAGCTGCTTCTTATTTAAGACAGTTCATGCCTGGAATTACTTCCTCAGCTTCTGGAAACGTAAGACTTACAGAAACAACTCCTAGCCTGCCAAGAAGCACAGCAAGAGGAGTTAAAGATGACTTTATGAATACTGATCGCCCTGTAAAAAAAGAAGAAATCAATCGACAACTTCGAAGTAGTGCGTCAACTACAGGTAGTGAAATTTGGGTTAAAAAGTGGGTCGATTACAGCAGCAAATATGGTTTAGGATATACATTGTCTAATGGAGCTACAGGAGTTTTCTTTAATGACTCAACTAAAATTATTCTCAATGTTGCTGGGAATAAATTTAAATATTTAGAGAGAAAAGGTGCTGAAAAACAAGACGTATGCAATACTTACCTCCTTACTGAATATCCTAAAGAACTTCAAAAAAAAATCACTTTGCTTCAGCATTTTAGAAGCTATTTAGAAGGAGATATTAAACAGGAAACTGGTGATGTAGCACAAGATGACAACTTTGATGAAAATATTATTTATGTTAAAAAATGGATGAGAACAAGGCATGCAATAATGTTCAGACTCAGCAATAAAATTGTCCAAGTAAATTTCCAAGACCATACTGAGATAATTTTATCTTCAGAAAGCAGGATGGTAACTTATGTGAATAAGAAGGGAGAAAGAAATACTTATCCTCTTGCAAATGCCTTAGAAAGTACTAATTTGGAGATGACTAAACGGCTTAAATATACTAAGGAAATTTTATCGAGCATGCTTAGTAATCCTAAACAGCAGGAAAAAGAGCATGAGCCATAAATTAATAGTTAGATTATAATTGCAGTATTGTTTCTTACTAAAAAAGGGAAAATTAAGTTTAAACTAAACATAATAAATAATAACAATCTTTATATAATGATATTTATTTTCTTTAAAAGTGAATAGGCTATTCATTTTTTAATAAATTAGAATGCTTAGTTTTAAGATAAGAAAGTTATTTATCATAAAAGTAACGAAATGCAGATAAAAGATTTGATATCAAAAAAAATATTAAAAAGTGTGTTTTATAAGTGAATTTGAGGCTTAATAAACTAATTTAATTTTTATTTAAATTAATTGAACTTATAAAGGCAAAAATATTAAAGTATAAATGCTATTAAATATATGCCAAATACTAGAAAAAAATATAATCCGATTCTGATCCTATAACAATACAAATTTATATCAAAATTAGGAAAATTTATAAAGATGTCAAGGGATCAGAACTACGAAAACTTTGAAGTGCGAGGAGAAGTTCCTCAAGCTCGTTTCGGTATATTCTAAATAGGTCACACAATTACTCTTGTCAACAAAACTAAGGCAATTTTATTCGGAGGAGCAACTGGCGACACTGGGAAATACTCCATAACAGGAGATACATATAGCTTAGACCTTTTAAGTAAGACCTTTACCAGGATAGAAGCAACAGGGACGTCACCAACCCCGCGAGCAGCCCATGCATCAACAGCAGTAGACTCACTTCAGATGGTAATATATGGCGGGGCAACAGGTGGTGGGAGTTTAGCCAGTGACGATTTGTTTCTTCTTGACATACGAAATGGAGAAAGGTCAGCAACTTGGATGATTGTCCCTGTTGTTGGTATTACCCCAGGACGGAGGTATGGACATACACTAGCCTTTTCAAAACCAAACCTTATCATTTTTGCAGGCAACACAGGATCTGAAACAATAAACGACGTTTGGACACTAAATGTTGAAAGATCACCATTTGCTTGGGCTAAAGTTGAAGTTACTACTTCGCCACCAGCTCGTGTTTATCACTCTTCTGCTTTGTGCTCAACAGGTTCTGCTTCAGGTATGATGGTTACTTTTGGAGGTAGAGCAATAGACCAAAGTGCATTGAATGATTCTTGGGGACTTAGGAAACATCGAGATGGCCGTTGGGATTGGGTTAAAGCTCCTTATAAAGCATCAATGACTCCTACTCATAGATATCAGCACACAACACTTTTTATAGACTCTCTTATGGTGGTTGTGGGTGGTAGAACTAATACTGTAGGTGAGTCTGTGCCTTTAGAAGTATATGACACTGAGTCTAGTGAATGGTTTAGATTCAACTCTGTACTAAGATTTAGACATACATGCATTGCTTTAGATTCAGCTCTTTTCGTCCATGGAGGCTTTGAACATGAAACACCGAATGTCCCTACAGGAAAAATGCTCAAAATCGAAACCAGTAGATTGTTTAAAGAAAATACGATACTTGCACCTAAGGGTAAATCTTCACCTAAGCCTGAGCCGCGGCCTCTTCCTCCTGCTCCTGAAGAGAAAAAAAGCACAATTTCTGTTGTCAGCAACACTCCAGATAGAGGTAACCCCCTTCAGAACATTTTCATTAACCACTTACTTAGGCCGACAGAATGGAACACACCTGCTAACGCTAGGTTTGGATTTAGAAGAGAACATATTTTTGCTTTAACTGAAGAATGCGAGAATATTCTCAAATCACAGCCAATGGTCTTAAGACTTAGAGCGCCTATCAAAATATTCGGAGATATTCATGGACAGTATGCAGATCTTATGAGATTTTTTGATCTTTACGGTTCACCCAGTGAAGAAAAAAAGGCAGGTGGCGACTTAGAAGGCTTTGACTATCTATTTCTTGGAGACTTTGTTGATCGTGGTTCACACAGTTTGGAAACAATCTGTCTGCTCATGGCGTTGAAATGCAAATATCCTGATCATATTCACCTTATCCGCGGCAATCATGAAGACAAGTGGATAAACAATGCTTTTGGACTCTCAGACGAATGCCAAGTACGGCTTGGAGAAGATCCAAACGATCCAAAATCAGTTTTTGCTCGTATAAACAGGATGTTTGAATACCTACCTTTAGCTGCAGTTATTGAAGATAAAGTTATATGTCTTCATGGAGGTATTGGCAGTTCTTTAGAAACTGTTGACCAAATTGACGCTCTCCCTAGACCTTTAGAAGTTATTCATGAAGTAAGTAATGACCTCCAACAACTTGTTGTGGATATTCTTTGGAGTGATCCAACTGATAGCGATATGGAAATTGGAATTCAGCCTAATGTTATCAGAGATCCTAATGGCACTGGGAATATTGTTAAATTTGGACCTGATAGAGTCAAAGATTTTCTTGCTCATAATGGTTTGTCTCTTATTATCAGAGCACATGAATGTGTTATGGATGGATTTGAAAGGTTTGCTGGCGGGGATTTGATTACTGTGTTTTCAGCTACTGATTATTGTGGAAGGCATAAGAATGCTGGAGCTGTGCTATTTTTTAAGAAAAACCTTGAAATAAAACCTAAGCTTATTTATCCTGTTGATAATCCATATGGGTCTAATTGGATTGAAACTGAAGAATCACTTAAGAAAAGACCACCGACACCACCAAGATGGAGAAATACTGATAATAGGAAAAAGTCTTACGAATAGATTAATAATAAAATTAGACAATAAAATACGTGCCTATACTTTATATGTACTTATTCAAATTGACAGTTTATTCATTTTATTAGAGACATTCAACTTAGTTTTAAACATTACAGTCATTATTAAAATCTTGAATGATTTTTGCCTTAAATAAAGATTCTCCTGCTTTGAATGCTAGTCCATCATAGATTTCAAAGAACTGTTCTACAAAAAGCCATGTTCCATTTGTACTTAGTTTTTTGCCATCTCCATCCATTATCATCCATGAATCAGAATAGTACATATAACAGTGATTTCTTGACAAACTTGTATCTTCAAAGCGTATATCACAATCATTTAACCTCCCAAGTTTAATTGGTGAATCTTCAGGAGAATATGTTCTAAGTTATTCTTACGATTTATGCTCGGCTTTAGGTCCTTCAACAAACCTAATAGTAAGTAAATTGTTTTCTATATTCACCATCATATGTGAATCTCCAAAAGATATTATATAAGAGTTTTTGAGCTTTAAAGGTTGCTCAATTCTTATAAAAGTTCCCATACCGTCGCCCATATCTTTGAGGAAATAATTCTGTTTTTCTAGCTAGTTTTTACCTTTATTGAACTTGATCATAAAATGCCTTTTTCCAGCTCCTTTTTCATCTTCTGGTAGGAGAATATCGTTAACAATAAGATTTCCTTGTTTTTCTAAAGTCCCAACATAAACACAGTTATCTTTAGTAACCCGTTTAGAATTTTCAAGGCCTGTTGGCAATATCTCATATTCAGTTCCTAATTCAAGATGCACAGTTTCTATTACTGATAGAATAAGTTTTTTATGATATTCTTCTTTTCTTCTGGTAGTTAGATTTGTTTTTGCTAGAGTCATCACTGTTTCGCTTGTATTTGAATTTTTTATTTCTTGTTCATTTCCTTCAGAAATTTCATCACCTGCAAAACAGCACTAGGTGTATATTACACATAATTTCCTCAACCTTAGCATTTTATTATTAGATAAAAACTTTTTATTTATTGTAGAAATAGTTAGATATATTTAGCTTCAAATCAAATGAAAAAATAATAAACAGCTGCAAAAGCTTCTAGGAAAATTATTTTTGTTTAAATAAAAAACGTTTGAATTAATAAAAGATGTTTGATGGGCTTAATAGTGTTATCAAAGCTGAATTAATACATTATAAATATAACGAAGTATTTAGCAAATGAATTTATGTAAACTTTCATTTATTATTCTAAATATTTTTGAGCATTCAAAATATTGGGAATTATGAAAGAAACTAATGAAGACTTTAAAATATTTATACAAACGCTGCAGTAATTCACAATACTAAAATATGAAGCAAATTAAGTTTGCGCATCCTTTTTTATATCAACACACATTAAGTATTATAATTGTATATTTTTAAGGCTTATAAATAATTACGCAATTTAAAATATAGCTTAATCTTTCATACTAATCAGCATAATCATAAAAAAGATACTTTTATATATTCCAAAATGAAAAATAAAACCTTAAAATGCTTCAAATCAGTATAATAAATTTATATCTAACAATTTTCATATTAGTTGAATTCCTTTTTTCGTATAGTTAGCCAAAGTAATTTTTAATCTAATAACAATTTTAAAAAATGGGAAACTACGGTTGCTGTCAAGGATNGTTAAAAACTGAAGATTGCCAAAAGGGAAATCTTCGGTTTAATCCTTTTTTCGTATAGTTAGCCAAAGTAATTTTTAATCTAATAACAATTTTAAAAAATGGGAAACTACGGTTGCTGTCAAGGATCCACAGTTATTAATGAAGAAACAAAGCCTGAAATTGTGCCACAACCACAAGAAAAAGCTCCAGAAGTTCCTTCTCCAAACGAAATTGAAGAGCCAAAAATTATTGAGCCTGAAGTAAAGCCTCGACCAAAAAAGAAAAAGTCTAAAAAATCAGGTGTCTTAGGTGAGTCCGAAGAAAAAAAATGTGAAAAAAAAGTTGAAAAGGAAAACTTTCGCTACAACCGCGGGGGTTTTGTGCATTTAAATCATGGAGATATAGAAACGACATACACAATAGTCAGTGCTTTAGGCAAAGGAAGTTTTGGGTGTGTTTACAAAGCTAAGCACAAGCTCACTAATAGTTATCGGGCAGTCAAAGTCCTAAAAAAGGAAAACCTCAACGATGATACTCGAAAAAAACTTCTTCAAGAAGTAGAGATCCTTAAAACCTTAGACCACCCAAACATCCTCAAGGTTTTTGAAGTTTATGAAGATGAGCATTCAATCAATATAATCACTGAAATCTGTACAGGAGGTGAACTTTTCGATCGAATTGTTGCAAGCAAAGGTTTTTCAGAAAACAAAGCCGCATTGTTTATGCATCAAATAATGTCAGCAGTCTTAACTTGTCATGACAAAGAGATAGTTCATCGAGACCTTAAGCCTGAAAACATTCTTTTCACATCAGAAAGTGACAATTCTCCTATTAAAGTTATTGACTTTGGGACCTCAAAGAAGATGGAGCCAAATACAACTTTGTCTTCTTTGACTGGTACTGTAACGTTTACTTAGGCTTATTATATAGCTCCAGAAGTTATAATGGGCAGTTATGATTGTAAATGTGATGTTTGGAGCTGTGGGGTTATTCTTTATATAATGCTATGTGGATATCCTCCTTTTAGAGGTAGTAATGATAAAGCTGTACTTGCTCAGATTACACGTGGGTACTTTTCTTTTAACGGCAAAGAGTGGACAAGAATCTCAACTGAAGCTAAAGCACTTATTATGAAAATGCTCACAAGGAATTCCTTAAGAAGACCAACAGCTAGGGAGATTTTTAATGATCCATGGATACAAAACCGCTTCAATAACAAGATGCAAGATAATATATTGGCTATAAAGTCTTTAAAAAACTTGAGTAATTTCAGAGCGTCTAGACATTTACAAAAAGTTGCCATGGAGTATATTGCCTCACAACTTACTTCTACAAGTGATACAAATCATTTAAGAGATGCTTTTGTTGCTTTAGATACTAATGGAGATGGGAAATTGAGTATTGAAGAACTTAAAAAAGGGTTTAAACTTGCCGGGTTTAGCATTTCAGATATCAACTCAATTATTCAAAGTTGTGATGGGGATGGCAGTGGGTTTATTGATTATACAGAATTCCTTACAGCTACTTTGAATTGGAAAAAAATACTATCACGAGAAAAACTTGAAACTGTTTTTAGGGCTTTTGATAAAGATAAAAGTGGATATATAAGTTTGATTGAGATTAGAGAATTTTTTGGAGAGAGTGGGATTAGTATAGAAGATGAAGTGTGGAAAGATATGATGAATGAGGCTGATTTAAATGGTGATGGACAGATTGACTTAGAAGAATTTATAGAGTTAATGCTTAAGTAAAGATTGTGTGTTACTAATTTAATACATCAAGCATATTCTATATAAATCATTACATGCAATTCTACATTTTAACCTTTCACCGTCAGCATAATAATCTAAATTATATTTCGCCAATAAAGTAATGGGCAGAAAAAACAAACACAAGGTAAAATTTTTAAAACCTTTCTGTTATTACTGTGACAGAGACTTCGATGATGAATTTGTGCTTCATCAGCACCAGAAAGCCAGGCATTTTTCATGCCATGCCTGCCACAAAAAATTCAGTACAGCAGCTTCAATGGCAACTCATGTATTGCAAGTTCACAAAGAGCAGGTTTTAAAAGTCCCAAACGCCAAATCTGGCAGAGATGCGATTGAATTAGATATTTTTGGTATGGAAGGTGTTCCTCCACAGTTAATTGAACAAAGAGCAATGGGCATGCCTACAAAAAGACAAAAACTTGATGATGAAGAAGCTGCACCTAGTGTGATACTCCCTCCTGTTGTTTTCACAGCTTGGCCAATGCCAATTTTATCAGGAAATGTGAACAGTGTACAAATGGTCAATTTAGATGACTATGTTTCTGTTGAGGAAAAAAGAAGCTGCCTGCCAAAATATCGATACGACCAGGATAAGCTTATTCAAAAAGCTAAAGAGTTAGATAGTGATATTCAGAGCCGCATCAATACTTTACTTGGAAATATGATGTAGCAACTTAAAGTTCCTAAGAAGAGATTAAAAGATTTAGATAAAGATTGGATAGTTTTATATTTAAGACTTTGGATCTCTAAGTTTGAAAACTGGATGTTCATGAACAACTGTTTTGACTTCCACTTGGCCATCGTCTTTGGTCTTTATATAAATTTCTTCTGGTTTTTCTTTTCGGCCAAAAATAATAACCAAACCAGCTCCTAGGATCCATAAGGAAAAGAAACCCTTATTGCTTATAAGTTGAGGATTTAATATTTGATGCACTAAGCCTTTTGGCTCAACCTCGTTTACTTTTCTTATGGTATCTTCAGCAGATTCTTGCTTCTGGAAGCCTTCTTTGAGTCTTGCAAAGAAACCTCGCCGATGAACCTGAATAATATTTCTAATTCTAAACATTTATTTATTAACATTTGTATGGCATATTACCATAGTTAAGTGTAGTATTCATGATCTCATGTATTTAATCTTTTTAAGAGCAATAAAAGTAATTATTATTTTATGTATAGAAAAATCGCACGCCCGAAGGGAAGATGAAAAGTAATGGTTTCCATCTCTATATGTAAGAAGCTTCTTTTGAAATAATTTTAGATTATATATGAGAAAATAATTGTAAATAATCAATCTTGTAATACACAAATTATTTGTAGGGTTATAGGAAATTATATTTTGTGTATAGTATAAATTTTGGTACTCTTATCATTCTTATGAAATATTATAATCAAGTGAGCTTATACTTTTTAATAAGACCCTTGCTAACAGAAATCTCGAGACTTTAATAACCCATAATTATAAAGTCTCTTAATAAACAATAGCACGATTTAAATTTCCACAATGCTTAATATTCACTTATGATAATAAATAAATATCTAAAGACCTATGAAAACAAAAATTTAAATAAAGCTCTAAATTAGTTTCTTACAAAATTATGATACCTAACTTAATAATTCTCTTAGGCTAACTGTAAATGTAATAAATATTAAATAATATAACTAGTTTAGTTGCTTTTGTAAAAGTATAAATTTATCTTGCTTTCATATTATACTTCATTCATACTGGAAATCAAGGCTTAAAATAATTGAGCAAAAATAAATTTAGCATAAGTTTAAAAAATATACGAATATTAAATCTATTGATATTTAAGAGCCTAAGGTTGAAATGCTGATTAAGATTACTTTACAAATAGGATTAAATAATTTTTCCTAACTTTTAAAAGTGTGAAGAATCATTTTGAAAGTGTTTAAAGAAGATTTAATATCCTTAGGAACAAATCGAAATACAAAATATCAAAATAATTTTTTTGTGTCTATATGTATTCAAAATACTAATAAAAAAATTAGTATCAGTTATCTTAAAAAAATATTGCACAGTAAATCCAAGTACTACAAACAGATATGAGGCTGTCCTATTTTATTGGTTTCATCAGATAATTTTCATATCTGCTGGATGTCAATTACTAGCTTCCTTTTAATCAGGCTCACCTAAGGTTAATGAGACTTCCGGAAGTCCTCTAAAGCCTTTCAGACTTTGGGTTGTTGGTCTCACAGGCTCCAGCACACATAAAAATATTTTATTCATATGCATTATAAAATTCTACTTCTATCAAATCAAAATTTAATCTACTAGCCTATAACTAAGTTGAAGAAGATATNCCATAGCATTTAATTTCTAAAAATTCTACTTCTATCAAATCAAAATTTAATCTACTAGCCTATAACTAAGTTGAAGAAGATATATCAAATTATTAAGTATTTACATTCCAGACATTATCATTATTATCAGATGTATAAATATTATCTTAGCTTTTTTTGTGTTAATAAACATTTATGAAACAAAATTAATCAGAAACAAAGTATATTAAATCATTTAAACTAGTTTTAAATTATATGCCTCAAAAAATTCTAACCTTTTAAAATGCCTCCCAGAAGATAATAAATAAATGCTTATCACTAAATAACTTATTCTAACTATAATAATCTGCTGATCGTTTTTACTTTTTGATAAATAAAAGGTAACATTGTAGGCTACTAAATTAAAATATTTTTAAGATTAAAACCTCAGGCTTAATTCAAATTTGTGAATAAGTAAATGCTTCGAACTAAACTATCTAAATTCAGCCTAGTAAAACACTAAAAAACCTTTTTATAAAAGCCAAGATTGCTTTCTGATATTAGATTTCAGCATGGCTTTCCATTTTTGCGACTTGAATCTAGCTTGATAACATTCAAATTCGATAATCAGCCATTTCATATCGGAAAAGCTCTTAATCACACAGACTATCATTCTCAGCATATAATTTTGAAAATTTTCATATGTTATTATTCACAAAAATCTTAAATGAGTATGGCTGCTCACTAACCATTTAGATCTTCTGACATCAGATGGGGTATTCCATTTACTTATAATAATTCTTTGTATGGAAGAAAATGGTGCCCTACACAAAACTGATCTGCATATTACTTTCAACTATGCTTATTAACATGTCTATAATGCTTGTATTACCTTTTTATCCAATAGTGGCAAATGAAAGAGGAATCAGCGAATTAATGATTGGCTTGGTATTTACAATGACTCCATTACTGAGCTGTATATTTTCAATTTTCATTGGTAAGAAAATTGAAACAATTGGACGCAGAAATACTTCATGTCTTGGTCTATTATCAATGGCAATATCTTTGCTAGGCATGACTTTTATTACATCCTTAGATAATGCAGGCTTTTTAGCTCTAAGCTTAATTTCTAGAGCTTTTGGGGGTTTAGGCCTTGCTTGCATCTACATCTCAAATATGTCTATGATATCATTAGAATTCCCAACTAAACTAGAGTCTTATATCTCTATGATGGAAGCATTTGGGGGCTTCGGACTTATGATGGCTCCTATATACTCAACTTATATAACAGAAGAATTGAGCTTTTCTGCGAGTTTTTTTTTCATTTCTTTAAGCCTTCTAATATTCATTCCAATATGCTGGATTTTCACAGGAAGCAAAGCTAAAGTTCAAGAGATTGAAGAAGAAATAAAAGAAATTGCTCATGCGAAACTCAATAAAAACATGATTATCGACCTTTGTATATTGATTTATTGCTATACAGTTCTATGCTTCCTTGAACCTTCATTGAGCTTATACCTAGCTAGCAGAGGGGTTAGTGATTATTTTATAGGGTTAGTGTTTACTGGATTGACTTGCTGTTATACAATGACTAATTTTATTATGGCTTTTCTTTCTAAATTTTTTAAAGTTTACAAAATTGTTCCTTATAGTGCTTGTATCTGCACATTTGGTCTGCTCTCCGCAGGACCTGTAGGGGAGTTCTTCGACTCAGTTTATCTATCGATCTTTGGCGTTATAATTACTGGTGTTGGTGTGGCCATAGCATTTGTTAGTGTCCTACCTTCTATAATCCATGAAGCACTTGCGATTGGAAATTGTGAAGATTCTATAGCTGAAGATTTGTCTGGCTTGGTTTCAATGGGAATGAACATGGGAGAAATAACTGGGCCTATTTTTTCAGGGATTTTTGCACTTTTCTTCAACTTTAGCGGTAGTTGCTTCATTTTGTCCTTTTTCGGAATTGCTTTGCTATTCGCACATTTATTACTTAAAACCAAGGGCCATAAAAACAAAATCCTCCTGTTCATTGACAAGCAATTAGATATTAAATAAGGAATTTATATACCCATAAAAGTAAGTTAAGATAAAATTAAATATTGATGCTAATCACAAATTTTTGCTGATTATTTCTAATTAGAAATGTAAATCATATACTATAATTATATAAAAATATATTGAACCAGTAGGCAAAAATGCAAAACTATACTTTGTCAATTTTATCCATAAAAATTAAGATATTTTGATATAAAAACTCTGAAATATGATTAAGTAAATGAAATACTCTACCTAGGATTTTTATGAGCCCGTTCAAGTTTATTTATCAATAATATATCATTAAAAGGCATATATGATTAAGGTTTCAATTGCAGAAAGGCGCGATGCTGGGCTTAACTAGGAATTTTGATATAAAGTCTAATACTTAAAAAATGTTTATAAGAAAGCTATTTGGAAATGAATACTTCTTTCAATAATAGCTTTTCAAGAAATTTCATCATATGGAAAAGGGAGGCTGCCTGAAATAAAAGGCAAATAACTATTCCATATCTCCAAAATCACTTTTTTCATCATAAATTCCTTGTTGAAAAAGTGTTGCCACTATATTCAGAAGATCAAATATTGCCTATTTCTTAATTACAAATAAAACTCTGAATAAAAGAAACTGTCTGTGATCATCAATTTTTATACTCAATAAATATAATATCATAAGACTTTATATTATTTCCTATCAAATTTTGATTTCCATTAAATCTTTACTAGCTTTTTATCTAAATAAAACGATTTGAGGTAAGGCAATAAATTCAAGCCCAATGAAGATAGGAAGGACTGGATAAAAAAGTTGAGGTGTAGCTTCAACACCAAAGACAAATTTTTCTATAACAATCTGTAAATACCCTATGCTCATGAAAGCTAGAGCACCAATGCCCATAAACTCAAATTTCAAAGCAATATAGCAAGCAAAAGCTATGCAAATCCCACTGCCAATGCCAAAATAAACCAAAGCTCTTTCTTCGTCCCAAGGATAAAGTCCAAGTCCACAGAGGATGAAAAACCCAAGAACATTAAGGATAAAGTAAATAGTCAAGGCATAAAAAGCATCTTTTGGCGTTGAGTCACTCTTCTTAGGTAAGTTAAAAAGCCACGTCAAGACAAAAACACTCGCTATGGCAAAGAAAAAGCTATAATGAAGCCAAAAATCTAGGCTATAATAAGCTGTGAAGCCTAAGCCAATAAGCACTGCTAAAAGGCCTGGAATTTGACTAATATGAGATTTTTCTGAAAGAAGTATTGGGACTACGGCTGAAATTCCTAAAAGAGTTGTCACTTCTCCATGGTTCATTGGATTATAATAATAGGCGATATAAGCAAAAACCTGGCCTAATGACGTGAGAACTCCCGTGATGTAGATGTTTTCAGGGAAAGGTAAAGTTATTTTTTTGTCTTTGGATATGAGAGAGTATACATAGTAGCAAACACCTGTTAGCCATACGCCGATTGATACTGAGAAGCAAGTACCGATTGGGTTATATGAAAAGACTGTGCTTACTGAGGTCCCAAGTAATAGGATTATTGCAGCTGAAACAATTGCTAGATTCTCAATTGTCTTTGTTGATTCCTCAAGTTTCTTGTACTCCTGAGTGCTGGCCATTTATTATATATTACTCCTTTTGTAAATAGTGTATATGGTACACACAATATTATCAGATTTAGGACTTTTTGTTAGGATTAATTTTAATTTGTTGAAAATATGGTTGAAATTTTGTTATGGAATGTTTATATTTGGCAGAGGAATGATTAGTAAATTGTAATGCGTGAGGTGGACATTTTTTATGAGAGAAATTGATTTTTTCAACATATTTTTTGATAGTTTTAAGATCGCACGATAATTACTTTTAGTAAACTATTATTCAAATAATATTAATTTGTTATCTATGATAAATAATAATAAAGATCGACAGAGANACTTTTAGTAAACTATTATTCAAATAATATTAATTTGTTATCTATGATAAATAATAATAAAGATCGACAGAGAAATAAAAAACTTTATCACGAAAATACTATAAAAGAAGAAAATCAACAAGGGCTGGACAATAGTCAAGCGATAATTCCAAACTAATTAAAGTAAATTTATAAATTAGATAAAACTTACCATCAATTATCATTAGAATTCATTGTTTATAAGTTTATTTTATTTTCCTTCAAGAAATTCACTTAAACTTCAAAAGTTTAATAATATATAAAGCGCTCCAGCTCTATCTAATCCAAAATAAAAACTATTATTAAAGTAACAAACTCTTAGATTCTAATTAAATATTTCGCTATTTGCATTCTAACAAATAATATGGATAAAGCATATTCTCACCACAAAAATATGCAAATGCACGTAGATTTGAGGACAAAAGGATACAAGAGAAATATTAAGTTTACTAAAACTTCATAATAGTGTGAATAAAGAGTAAATAGTTATCAAAGGATGCTTATAAAATCTATATTCAGAGTCACTAGTTTATTCAGTGAGTCTATCAGCATAATGCATACTGAAGTATTTAAAGAGAAAATTTATATGGTCCAGATTATACTGCCATCACTTAAGCAAATGAAATAAATTTCGCCTTAAAGGTCGTATTTCTCAGTGTAAGCATCTTAGTATCTCATTCTTCGTTTGCACAGCTTTGTCCTCAGTTACACATCAGTATTGGCAAAGTAGACTTCCTCCTCTAATTTAAAAATTGCCAGTCTTTTATAACCAGTGAGTTGTTTGAAGCACATTATTATCGCC
>MPUH01001384.1:0-16849 GCA_001970955.1 Stentor coeruleus | reverse complement strand
AATATCACTTTTTTGCATATCAGCATCATCAAGAACTTGCTTCACTGGGGCTAAGGTTTTCTTGAACAAGTCATTATTTAAGTCTTCAAATTTAGCTCTGGTTAAAGTTTCACTAAAATCAATGCCATCATGGAAAGCTTCGATTTCAATTGTCACTTGATGAACTGATGAAAGAGCTCTTTTTGCGTTTTCAACTTCTCTTTTGAGTTTTTGAACTGCATGTTTATCGTTTGTCACATCTTTGTCAGTTTTCTTTTTGAAGAGTTTGATAAGGTATTCCATGGTTCTTTGGTCAAAATCTTCACCACCTAAATGAGTATCTCCTGATGTTGCAACAACTTCAAATACACCATTATCGATTGTTAGAAGGCTTACATCAAATGTCCCACCACCTAAGTCGAAAACGAGGATGTTTTTTTCACCTTGACCTTTCTTGTCAAGACCATATGCTATAGCTGCGGCTGTTGGTTCATTTATAATACGAAGAACATTTAAGCCTGAGATAGCTCCAGCATCTTTGGTTGCTTGGCGTTGAGAGTCGTTGAAGTATGCAGGGACTGTAATAACTGCGTGTTTTACTTCTTGTCCCAAAAAGGCTTCAGCAATATCACGCATTTTACCAAGAACCATAGAACTGATTTCCTCAGGGGCGAAGTCACGTCTATCACCTCCAACAGAAAGACGAATATATGGTTTACCGTCTTTATTCATAATTTCATAAGGTAAAAGTTTTTTATCATGTTGAACAGTATCTTCATTATATTTGCGTCCAATCAAACGCTTAACTGAATATGCAGTATTGGTGGGGTTAATAGCAGCTTGATTTTTTGCTGACTCACCTACAAGTCTTTCACCATCCTCTGTATATGCGACATAAGAAGGAGTGATACGGTTGCCTTGGTCATTAGGGATGATTTCAACACGGCCATTACGATAGATACCAACACATGAATATGTAGTTCCAAGGTCAATACCCACAGCAGGACCGTCAAGTTTATAATCTTTTGAGGCTCCAGAAGCCAAAAACATAAGACAAATCGCTATTGCACTAAAATACAGGACACCTGTACTACTACTCTTATGCGACATTTATTATTATATACACGTGTCGATTAAATATGAAAATCAACGAAATCCTCTTTTATTTAATAATTGATTTTTGTGTTGTTTTGTTGAAGATCGTGCTCTGTTAAGAGTTTGATTAGTTTTTAGAATGCTTTTGATGTTGTGAGGTTAAAAAAATCGCTTGGGAAAAAAAAATTTGGCTGAGGATTTTATTGGAATTTTAAAGTTTTTTAAAGAAACTGAAGTTGGGTGTTGTTGATAGGAGTTTGATATGGAGGTTTAAGACTTTTGATGATTTTGTAGCTGGGGTGGGATTATGAGAAAAAGTCTAGAAAAATCTAATTTGTATTTTGAGGAAAGGGTTTGGAAATAAAGATAAGGTTTGTTGGGGGAGTAGTATTAGGGATAAAGATGAAAAAGACTCTGAGAATAATCTTGTGGGTGGATAGTTTGTGTTGTTGACTTTTTTTTTGTAGTTCAAGTTTTTAGGTATTGATAGTGATAAGACTAAGGTATAGGCTTATAGTGAAAAATATGCACATATGACTTGTTGATATGTTTTAGAAACTGTAAGTCCTGGTGCTGATTGTATTGTTAACTGTATTTAAAAATAAACTGTATAAGATACTCATAAGCAAATAGAAATATTAGTATGCCAAAGGATACTCTAAGTTTTGATTAAGTTAATTACCCATGATCTAGCATAAACTTAATCAAAACTCTTTTAATCTTAACTAAATACTCAAATCTTAATGTTAACTAGAGGCATTTATCTTTAAATTCATAAAAAATGCTTAATAAAAGCTAAAAATATTATCCCCCGACTAAAATCAAATTTTACTAAGCTTTTATTAATATTTAATCCTTTTATTTTCAATTTTTTTCCCCTTTAGGCCTAAAATTATACGCACAAAAGCCTGGCACTGATATACCCAACCTTTTAATTTCATCTATATATCGTTTAGACTTATAAGGATGCATAATTTTTCTTGATAACTTTTGTATATATAAGCCATAGAGTTTTTTTATCAGAATTCATATAAGTTCCAACATCAGGTGTACCTCTTCAACTACCTTTGGTTTCTGTTATTGATTTTGCTAATTTACATCTAGGAACTGAGCATTTTAGATTTCCTACAAGTGTTTTAATTTCACTGATTTGATATCTCTATAATAGCCTGGGCCTAAATACTCTTTTTTTCTAGTCCCAACCTTGCTATTTTACACCAATTTGAATGCTTTCATTTTGTTATGCAATGTGAATTATATCCCCAAGAGGAAGGGTTTTTGAGATAAACTTTGACTGTAGGTAAAAAGTTGGTTTTAGGGCATTTATTATGTGAGATTTACTTGGATTTACCTAGAGATTCTGTTTTACCCACTGAATCTTTTGGGTCTGTGTTATATTTCCCTGGCTTAGATTTTTGATATTACATAACCGCTCACTTTGTACAATCTCATACATTTCGTGAATTGAGAATTTCTCATAGTAATACCTAACATTTTAAGATATTTATTACTATAAAAATCTTAACAAATTTTAAAACAAAGATTTAATTTGAGGATTAATTCAAATCATACAATTTATATACGAAAAGTAATAAAAATAAGTTTTTTATTATAAATATACTGAATATATGTTTTTTACTAAGAGAGTTCATTATTATTATCCTAAACTTTGATAGCTTTCAGTGTTTTTTTCCTTTGCATCTTGTTGAATTATTTTCCTACACATTATAAAGTGAAAGCCTGAGTGTAAAAACAGGAAAAATATTGTCCATATAGCCAATGCTGACCCTCCACGACCACAGACGGCATGTCTGATATTAAAAGGAGGTGAAAATGTGCAATTATCATATCGGAGCTTAACTGAGCCAGCCCATATAATAAAAGCTAATAGATGTATGCAAGATATAACAATCAAAATATAACATGATATAATTAGTGATAGGCGTGAAGTAATGCATTCAATTTTCAGTGCGTGAATTATGAGGAATATTATATTCAATATAGTAAAAGCACTAGCAAATGAATCAAAAACCACATAAGCTGTTCCTGCAGAATGATATACTTTTAACTGATCACAAAAGCCATCCCCTACTATGCTTGAATCGCATTCGTCATGCAAATACGACCATGTATGAGAAGGGTTTTTAGATTTAAGTAATCTACCTTCTAGGCTACCTAAATCATAGTATTTTTGCACAAACCAATAATCGTGATCTAAAGCTCCTACAAGAAAACCGAAACTACAGATGTGGAGTATGCAACCTAAGAGTAGTAATAATTTTCTCTTTCTTCCAAACTCCATTCTTATTATATAAATATCTATATTATTATAATCTACTAACACCCAAATACTCATAAATGTTATATGAACTATAAATATCTAATAGAAAATTAAAGCTGAATAATATTTATAAAAAATATCTTTAGTAATACGATCCTTCTAATACAAAAAAATATCGTAAATTTATATGGATTTTCTAAACATATTTAAGATAATAATGATATTAAGTAATTTGTAAATAAGATAGCAGGATCAGACAAATAAAAGTTTCTTAGGATTATTATGTTAAAGATTAAGATTTATACAATAAACTTAAGTTAAATAATTTATGTATGCAGCAAATTTCTATGCTGACTGCAGCCAAGAATTGGATTCGAGTTCAGAATTTGCAAGCTTAATATAGGAATTCCAAGTGGTTTCGATACAGATTGTTGTTTGCCTGAAACTAAGTCTTCATTATCAGTATTATCATCATCTTCAACTTTTATGTTAATTTCTTTGGCCTTTTGCTTATCTGCCTTATCTTTTTGTGGTTTTAGCATGCAAACACCACTTTTTTCTATAGCTTGAAGCACTTTTTGTATTTTCTTAGCTTTTTCTCTATAAAAAATAGCTTGATGTTTAGCTATACTAAGCTCTTCTTTAAATAAACTGTTTTCTCTAACCATCAAATCCCAGTTCTCTTCAGTCCTCTCTAAATTTTTAGCATCTAAGCTTGCAATTTCTTTAAACTTACGGACCATTTTATTTATGATTTTTTCTAATTTTTGCCCATTCTCTGCAAGGCTCCGATTTTGATTGACAATTTTATGCATTTCCCAAAGGAGCATTTTTTTCTCACTTTCCAATTTCTTTATTTCATCAGCCTGCAATTGAATTTTTTCTTGCTGAGATTTAATATAATTGCTATATTCATGTGATAAAAATTGCAATACTGGGCCAAGTTCTTTTTCTTTTTCTTGGACTTCACCACATAATAATTTGCAAGCTTCAAATTTAGCCTCTATATTATTTTCTGAATTAATAGAATCTATTAAACAGAGATATCCATTATTAACTTGGCCTTGAGTAATGTTTTTTGAATCTTTCGGAATTTTATTGGTTTTTTGTTGGAACAAATGCTTAAATGGACCGTAAATTTCTGATTTTTCTTTTATCTGGAGCTGTTTATTTTTTTTATTTGTGTTTAGTACTATGCTACTAATATTCGGTGACTTAATTTTATTTCTACGTATGGGAGAAATAGAATCAGCCATATTTTTCAAGGATTCACTTCTTGGCACATCCGATTTTTCAAATATGTTTGAATTCGATCTTATATTAAATCTTTCTTTGCTTAAATTCTTACTTAAACGTATCTTTTCTAAAGCGATAATTGTACGAGGTCCATTTGACATTTTTATATTAAATTAATTTGAATTTTTATCTCGTAAGTATGAGTTAAATTCAGTTTTTATAAATCTCCGGATAAAATTGTCCTTTAATATTTTTTTATGCCTGGTTAGGTTATTATATTTTAACTATAAATGCAAGAAGCAGCTTTAATAAAATATTAGATTTCTGATTTTCATAGCAGTCAGCTTTCTTCAAGATAGAAAATAAAGTAAATGAATATAATTAATATTGCATCATAAAAGTTTATATATACTTTAAGTAAAGCTAAAACAATTATAAGAAAGTGTTTAATAAAGGTATATAAGTCTTTATTACTCAAATCAGAAAGCTTTTTATTTTTATTTTATTTCTATTAAAGGTATAATAATTTTATGTGTTTTGAAAAGCTTTAAGCAATTATTCAAATAAACTGTATTAAAATTATAATTTATCCTTTGAAATCATGATTACTGAATATTTTCATACTTGAACTTAAATATATAATGAAATTATAACTTTCCCTAGAAAATCATAGCAATTTTATATAATTTTACCTTGTATTTATGCAACTAATTAGCTAATTCTAAACTAAACTAAAATATCTTGAGTTATTTAGCTTAACACAAAACTAAATAAATTCTTTTCTAAATCATTTCTATCATTACAAATGATATACTATCATTTAATAACCATATAAAAAGCATATATTCATCATAATAAATTTAAGCTTTTCCTAATCCTTCTTACACTCATCCTTTAATATAAAATTTTAGTATATTTTTATTATATTATCTAATCTAAGTTCTGGAATTCTACTATTCCTTCTATTGTTAATTATCCTCTTTGATATCAAATCTTCATTATCAGTATTATCAGAAATCTCTTCATACTTCTCATTTTTTACAGGTACCTTAAAAAGAGCAGGGCTATTAAAAAATGAATTCTCCACATTAATTCCTTTATTTTCAAGCAAATTAATAAATTCTTTCATTTTTTTCCTCTCAGACTTATAATAATCTAACTCATCCTCAATAACTCCTAATGTATTCTCTAATTTGATATTCTGCGAAATAATCTTATCCCAATTTTCTTCAGTTCTTTCAATATTTTTCATATCATATTTTGAAGTCATAAGCATATTATTGCACACTTTAATATATTTATTAAATAGCATTTGATACTCTATTGATACTTTTTTATTCTTGGATATATACTTTCCTAACTCATTTGATAAAATCTGTTTACAATTTTCAATTACTTTTATATGATTTTCTCTTTCTTTTATTATAAACCTTAGTTCCTCTATAGTATTTTCGTATTCTTTTGCTATTAACCTCAAAAGTCCTCCATACTCAATATTTTCATCTGCAATTTCTAATATGATTTTATCTAAAACTTGAATTTTATTGTCTTTACCATTGGATTGTTCTAATTTCTGCATTAAACTCGCGATTTTAATTTGCATGATTTTTTCATTATCATTTTCTTCTTGAAAATTTGATGATGATATGATTGGCTTTTTAGAGTTTCCAAATAGGTTTTTTTCAAGGTTGGAGAAATTTCCAAGGCTTGCTTTTGTTATGAGTTTTTGAGATAGTCTAAGATTTTTAAAGGATTTTTTCGAGGTTGATTTCTTCAATACGTAAGGTGAGGATAAAAAATAAGAATTTTTTCGCAATTTATTGTGCGTGGTGGATTTTGAAAGGTTTGACAAGTTGATTGATGCATTTTGGTCCTCTTTCATGAAAATTGAAGTCTTTTTACGATTTTCTTGTAATAATCTTAGTCTCATGGCTATTGCTTGAATATTATTGTCGTGGATTTTTTTGTTTAATATAGTAAATATAAGTATTTTAAAACAAGGATTGATTTGCGAATTTTATATGTATTACTAGGTGAAATATGCAATTATTTTAAATCTTTTTATGTGAATGACAGTGATTGAGAATATAAAGATGAGTTTATTTAAAGATTAAAGTAAATAATATGAAATATAAAAGTTGGCTTATTTCTGGACTTAACTGATATATTTAGATTCTAATTTAAAATAGTTGATAATGTATCATCAAATTATATCTGTTTTTTAATTTAGCATATAATTTACAATTTTTTATATAATGAGACCTGAAAAAGTTCATAAACTTTTCTGTAAATTTTCATTGTTGATTTAGTGTTCCTAAAGTTTAAAAAAATTATAATAGAAATTGCATAATCCTTAATACTGCACAAAATATTAAAAAGCTTAAACTTCAAATTCATATAAAAAAACTAATGCATTAATATTCACACAGCACAACATATTCAGTGAACAAATTTATAAAATCTTAATTTACAGTTAAATCATAAAAGCTTATATATGAGATAAATCCTACTTAAAAAATATAACTTTTATAAAAATCAATACAGTTGCTATAGGTACTGCATTAAGAAATATAAGCGTTTTTTCTGGTAAAGCATTATTGAATACCCTTTTAGGATAAGCTAATCCTAAAGCCAAAGGATAAGAATATCCTATCATAGTTAATATCGAAATAAATATAGGACAATATCCATGAAAATATATAATGATGCTTTCACTAAAATAAACTCCAATTAAAGACCCTCCTAATAACATCACATGAAGCAGTTCCTGGACTATAAAGCAAATAATTTGTTTCTTACTTTTCCCTCTTGTATGAATAGTATAGTGATCTTTTTCGATTTTATTAATTAGGCTTTCTGTCCCATTAGCAAAACCTGATAATAGTCCTAAAATTAGTGGATATTCAATAAGCGGAATCACAATATACACAAAGAACAAATGAACTATATGCCATAAGGAAATCAAGCTAGAAAATGTATCCAGTCCCAAACAGATGAACCAAATACCAATAAGTAAATAAAAGTCTTTTAAAAAAATTGGGTATATTAAAGTTAAAACAAGCCCATATAATAACGGGGAGATAAAAATCAAAGTTTCATAACCCCCGTTATAAAAAGAGTATGTGTATAGCATCGAAAAGCATTGAATTGTGAAAAACATTAAAAAACCACTATTATTTCTATCGATGTAAATAGGATTGAAAATTGATCCTGTGATAAAAATTGGTATCGTTATATGCGTAAACCAGAATATATACCAGGTCAACTTTGAGAAAATTAGTGTAGATAAAAATTCGGATGCTGTCCAAAAATTGAATGAATCATTCAAAAAAAGGCAAATGTTTACTAGTGCCCATACACCAGTCCAAAATCTTCTAAGAAAACTATCTGGACCGACACTCAAAGCACATAATATGCAGCTGTCTGCAACAAAAAAAAAGCATAAAAAGCATTCCATTTTTTATTAGGAAAGGTTTTATTATAGAATATTTTGTAATACTATTTTATATTAATGTTATGATATGAATAGAACATAAATAAATAGGTTGTATTTTATTATGAATAAAATTTGGATCGATGAGTTTATAGAGCGAGCTGATTTAAAGATGAAAAAGAATATTGAAATACATAAATTTTAGAAAGAGGATGATAGGCATGGTAGTCTGATATTTTTATAAAGTATCTTATGATATAATTTAATGATCCTTCTATTAAAGTTATTACAATATGATAATATAAAAAGAAATACTGTAATTTTAATAAGTTATAATGCATATTAGACAGACTACTATGCTTAATTAGGTTTTTGGAAAATTACTTTATGAGCATAAGTTATAAAAATCATATGAAAGGCATATATATCAATACCTGAATACCTAATTTAAAACAAGAAGGTTTATGCAACATTATCAATAAACTATTTTTAAAAATTATCCTGTAATGCCTCCTGGGTTTATCTTATGAAAAACTAGCTATGCTCAAAAAGTAAGAATTATATTTAAAGGAAAATGATCTTAAATAATCTCAAATAATAACTTTATTCTTTTTAGTCAATAATTTTCATAGTATATTTCATAAGATATAAATATCAAAGATAATTACATATCAATTTTTCAATCAGAATGGTTTAATTCCAAACTTTATACTTAACTATTCAAAATATCGATGTCTCTTCCCTTCATTCAAAGAAATTTTCTTTAATATTTGTGATTGTTGTCGTTAAATATTTTGATAGTATGAATTTAATTTTTAAAATGCATACAACTAATTTTTCTTTATAAGATTACATCAAAAAACCAAAATCTATACCAATATCTTGATTCTTAAGAATCCATATACAAAACATTAACAATCAAATCTTCAATCCATCACATAAAACCTTTAATTTTAATATATCCTATAAATATCCTTTAGATCTTTGCATATACTCAAAACTTAAAAATTTACATAAAATCCTTCTCCTTAAAACTTAGAATTTTTTTATATAGCCTACTTCTTCTAAACATAATTCCTTAAACCCTATTCATGAACTCTTATTGTATTTCAAATACAAAATACAAAAACCATAAACCATGCCAACATGTATATCCAAACATTTTTTAATTTAAAGATTAAAAGTTGTTCTATCTGAATTAAAGCATTTATTTTCACTTAAATAATAAGACAATACAGGATTTCGAAACTAAGTCTTAAAGAATTCTTCTTAAGAGTCACTAAATCCAAAATATTATCCGCTCCCAGAGAGATTTTTCTGTCCCACAATTTTTTCACACTAATTTGGTTTTTGAAGCGAATCAGGTTTAATTTTATACTAATTCATTAGAAAAAATGATTTTAGTAGACTTGACCTTAAAAAATCATATATCAAAATCTATCTGGTATCGATTAGACGACATTTAAACACTGTGGACTCTAAAAAAGTAGGATTTCTATATTGAATAATAAAGCAATTTCTAGATTTCGCTTATATAAAAGTAATGAGGCTTAATACTAATTAATAAATAAATTTATGGTCAGTCTTTTTAGCTCTGTTAGCATTGGATCTAAAATTCAAAGCAAAATGAAAATCAGAAAACAAAACAGCGAGTTTAATTTGCATGTTAAAACAGATAGCAAAGATGAAGATTTTAAGGGAACTTGGAATAAAAGTCACTTACTTTTTTCTACGCCAAGCCCTTTAAAGCACGTTAAAACTTTTAACCCTTTGGGGAAAATTATTAATCCACAGTTTGCTTTGAAGAAGAATAAAGCTTCATCGCTTTCAGTAAATGTTGTGGTTGTCAATAAGGGGAAATCGCATTTTCGACAAAACAGCGATGTTCAGAAAACACCTGATTCTGAAAAAACAGAACTTTATAGTAATATTTACAAACATCTTAACGAAAACATTGCCCAAACTGTAGATTTATCTGCGCGAATTAGTTATTGCAAAACAGCTTTCGAACAAATATTGGAAACTGTACCTGAACTTAAGCCAGTTTTATTAGTAATAAAGAATGAGTATGAAAATTTTATTGAAAGCCAAAAAGAAATAAATGATAAACAAAACACCAAAATTAGACATATGAAAATACTTAATAGAGAAGTTAAAAGAGAACTTAAAGCAAGTATGTCATTGAACATGAGTTGGTCAAGTAGATTTGATGAGCTTAGCAAAAAATATGGTAAAATAGAACAACAATTTGTAAATTTCTCTAACATTACATTCGAAGATTTTGATACTAACGAAGAAAATTGGCAAATATTGATTGCCCAAAATCAAATGCTTAAAGAGTCATTGATTTATGAAAAAGAAAAATTTGAATTTTATAAGCAGAGAATTCATAATAAAAATTTTGCTAGATCAAGTATTGGGGATTCAAATGATATTAATAGATTATATATTAAAGAGACTTTAACAAGAAAATCTGTAGATGCTTATAAAAATTATAGTGATAAAACAAGTTTGGATAGCACTTTCAGACTTGAAATAAACAGTCGTAAAGTAAAGGAAGATATAGAAAATCATAGTAAATATTAATAGCTGAAGATGTTTATAGTACTAAATAAAGGAGTTTATTGTGTGGAGAATATATTAAATAATGTGTTAAGTGTCAAGCTAATTGAGATAATAAATTTGATTTATTTATGTGTGTTTTAATATTTTTTGATCATTTCTTATTATAAGTTAACTTAAATCTTTAAAGTTATTTAGCACATTTTTCAATATAATACTATAAATAACAACTAATTATATATCATTTTATTATAGGAGTTTATATAAATTTCATTGATAAGTTCACTATAATTTCTTTAATCGCAACTTGTTATCTGATATAAATGTATTATTATTCATGCACATGCATCTATATTTTACTAATAGATATTTGCCTTAATACTTTTTCAATATACCCTAGCATTAAATATATAATACAAAAACCAAACTTAAAATATTCCTTAAGCTTTAATCCTTGTTAAAAACACTTTTATTAATTAATAAATGAGAGTTATTCAAAACACTAATAAAAATTTCACCCCACAAAGGATTCTAAAAAAACCAAGTTCAAGTCTTAGCATCCTACCAATAACAAAATATTGTACAACCGAAAACCCCAAGCCAAGAAATAATTCTATACCAAAAACAAACCTTTTTACTACATCTGCCTATGCTCAAACAAATACAAAAGCCTTAACTTTAGAAAAGCTCTTCCTTAACTTAAATCGAGCCGGGACAAAAGCTTTTAGCATACTTGAAAAACCAACTAAAAAGCTAAGAATAAAATATAAGTCTTACTCTACAATTGAAGACCCAATAAAAATATATTCACAAGGAGTTTCTATGTTAAAACCCTCGAAAATGATAGAAAACATAAAAAAAGCTAAAGATGAACATAGCAAATTTCTAGCTTGCAGGGCTGCATTCATCGAGATTTCTGAATCTAATTGCGAATACTCTAATATCTTACAAGTTATTAGAAAAGAATATGAAAAAGTTATAAGCCATCAGAAATTCGAGCTAACACAAAAAGCATATAATGAAGATACTTTAGATGATATAAAAAATAGTATTTTAACACAAGTAAAAAAACTCATAAAACTCAATCAAAAAATCCTTTACTCTGTTGAAAATCTTCATAGAAAACATAGGAAAATCCATAAAAAAATCATGAAATTAACTAAAATTGATAAAGAAAATGAAGAGGAAAAAACTAAGACTTGGAATTGGATTATTTATGAGAATTTGATGTATGATAAAGATATTGATGGATTTAAAGGAAAAATGAATGAGTATAGGAATAAAGCTAGAATTTTAAAAGATAGCTTAAGGGATTTTAAAGTACGGATGGGCATTGAAAATAAGGATTATGATAATAGGCTTTCTGAAGAATTTCTTGAAAGTTTAGAGTGGGATAGTATTAGTAGTTATAAGGATTCAGAAGATGAAGAGTCTAGTAGTTCTGATGAGGTGGATGATAAGGATATTGATAAAGAGTATATTGTTTAATAGTTTTAACAAAAGGAGTAGGATTATTAGATTTTACAGTTTTTTAACAGATATATGATATATTCTATATTTATTGGGTAAAGCTGGGAAGAAAAATGATGTTAAGTGCTTTTTAGATTTTTCTATTTTCAGGACTTTCCGGTTTTTCATCTCAAGTTTTATGATAGTCTATTTCATTTTTATTAGTAATCATAAAATATAGGACATATATTTTACTAATTAAATATTATAAAGAATCTATAATAAAAAGTGTCTCATTTGTTTAATTTGCATGAATGAATCCATAAAGTTCACATAATCCCTCCAACCTACTCTCATCATCACAAAAATCTTAAACTCTACCCCATTTATTCATCCAACAAATCTTTTTAACATATCATCTTTAAACATAAAAAATCAGTATCACATCATAAATTAACTATAATTTAATTCAATATTTTCAATAAAACCCTTAACATTTTCTTACTTAATCAGAACTCAAATATTTCTCTCTACCTCTAAAACAAACCAATCAAGTAGATTCGCAATAAAACATTTTCCTTTAACATAATAAAACTCTTATAATAATGTCCAAATTATCGCGACCAGGCCAAATACTAGAAAACAATACCAGGATCAGAAATGGGAAAAAATCTGACACAACTTTTATCTCTAGTTCAACCCTTGAAAAATTAGATGTCCCTAAAAAACTCTTATCCCGAAGCATTGCCTTATCTTCTTCCCCTTATGCAATAAAACAAGTAAGATCAGTTAAAAATCTAGATAATATTAAAATACGCACACACAATACAATGCCAAAAAAATCAATAAAGCTCTTTAAAAACCAGGACAAAAGTTTTAACATGGATTCAAAGAAAAAACTCATGTCATCATTTTCATTTATAAGTTCTGATGAGCTAAGTAGAATAGAGACTAAAGAAATTTCTATGAGCCGAGCTGAAGCTTTGCTTAAAAAACTAGAAAACGTAGCTGGGAATAGTGAGAAATTCGAGGCATGTCAAAGTGTTTTTAATGAAATTGTTGATGATGATAAAGAGTTTATTGAAATTGGCTATAGGACACTACTTAAAATAGTGAAAAAAGAATATGATAGGGTTATTAAATATCAGAAAAAAGAAATTGAAAACCAACTTCAGGATATAAAAGAACTTGAGAGTATAAAAGTATTATTATCAACTGAATTAGAAAAACTTATTAATCAGAATAAAGACTTATCATATAAATTTGATGAATTGCATAAAAAATACACTGAAGTTTCGGATAAGTTTTTGAAAATCACTAATATCGAGTTAACTAATTTTGAAAAAACAGATGAAAACTGGATTAAAATATTGCAGGAAAATAGGATGTATGAAGAAGCTTTGTATAATCTTAAGAAGGATTTAACTTATTATAAAGTTAAGACAAAAAAGATGATGAAGTTAATTGTGGTTTTTGAACAGAAAGGATATCCTGTAGAAGATATTTATAATAAAGAGGTTAAGAAAAAAAAGAGCTTGCCGAGATATGATGGAAGTGATAGTATGCCTGATGATACAGATAATGAAAATATAATATCAGGGAAAATTAAAGATATAAAACGACCTTCGAAGGTCCCAGAACTTAATTTCAGCCTTGTAGAACCGAATTCTTTCACATCTGAATCTCAATCTGATCAATTATCAGAGTACTCAATCGAGAAAGAATAACATAGTTAATCCTGGGTAATTTTCATATTCTCATAAGTATATAAACAACTTTCTTTATCTTAAATTCTATAAACTCCTATAAAAAAGCATTTAAACTAAAAACTAGTATTATGAAATGATATATAGTTTAGACTATTAAATTTTAATCACAAACCTTTTTTTTCTTATCAATTCAACCTTAAAATCTTAAAAAATTACTATCAAAGTCTATATTCCAACTACATAAATTTGTCAACCTTACATATCAAGTCATAAAATTACTATTATCTTATTAATAATTCCATCTTATTAAATCCTAACTAAAACTATCTTAAAACTCTAATAACCACATCACATCCACCTATAAAAACATTTTTTCCAACCAAAATTTTACATATAAAATAATCTAATTTCGCTTAAATAATGATATTATCGCATTACCTCTAAAATAATGTCAAGAATAAACAGCACTTTAAAAAGCCGTGATAAATCCTCCAAAGACACACCTTTAAACAAATCCCGAGACCTTTTTTCTCCCCAAAGCTACAACGCAGATTCAATCGACATCAGGCAAAAAAAAAAACTAAAAAACTCTTTATTTTCCTCATCTCCATACGCTCTAAACAATTCAGTTTCACTTAAAGTTATAGATAAATCTAAAAAGAAATACAGTATTTCAATAAGAAAACAGAATATAAAACCAATACAAAACTTGAAAAAAAATAATTTTTGCCTTGACTCAACAAAAAACCTGAACTCATTTTATTTGAATAAAAGCAATGAAGAAAGTGATGATGAGTATAAAGATTATAGACATACATTACTTAGGAAAATCGAAAAAGGTGGGGAAATGGGAAAAAAATTTGAAGTGTGTAAAGAAGTATTAGTTGAGCTTATTGAAAAAGAAAAAAATTTTGGGTATGTGTTATCTATTATTAAAAGAGAATATGATAATGCTATTACTTATAATGAATTGGAAAATGATACATTGAGAAAGGATTTGAGGAAGGAGGAGAATATTAAAACTAAGCTTTCATATGAGTTAAAAAAGTTTATTAAGCAGTATAAGGAACTTAATGAAGATTATGAAAAACTCCAACAAAGCTATGAAGAGATTTCGAGTAAATTGACGAGAATCACAACTTTAGATATATCAAGTATTAGTAAAACAGACGAGAATTGGGAAAAGGTAATAGAGGAAAATAGATTATTTGAAGAGACGTTGTATAGTGTTGCTGAGGAGCTTGAGTATTATAAGACAACTTATAAAAAAATGAAGAAAATAGTCAAAGCATATGAAAAACAAGGCTTTTCTATAAAGGAAATGCATAAAAGCATAAATTCTACTAAGAGGAAGAAAAAAATCACAAAATATGAATGGGATGAAGTAACTCCTGATAATACAGAATATGAAAATATTATGAGTGGAAAAATAAATAATAAAGAAAGATAAAGTGGTAGGCTATTGTATTTTGGTCAAACCTGTTGTATAAAAAGCAGGTGTCCAACTAGTTATAAAACTCTAATAAAAATAATATTCACTTTTATTTTTTTTCCTGATCATTTGTTAAGCTTTTCAAGAACTGTACTTAATAATTCTTTTCATCTTCAAGATTTTAGTTTGATAAAATCCTAACTTCATAAGAGGAATGATTTTTTTTGATATTTACAGATTATATATTATTATCATAAATCTATAATGAACTTAATTCAAAAATATTAGATTTTGTTATAAAAATAAGTAATTCAAAAATAACGATTTCTAATTCTAAAATACTTTATCCAATAATTTTATTTAAAAACATTTAATTAACTATATTCCGATCTTATAGCATCAACAGAAGCTTTATAAGCTAAATGCTGTTTCTCAAGTTCATCAAGTACACTAGAAATTGCTGGTTCCTCCTCCACACATTCCTTCTTTTCCTTCTTCACAGGTTTTGGGATCATTCTAGCAAACTGTTTTGCCCTTTCAGCCTTACTAACAACCTTTACCTCTTCTTTCAAAGTTTTTTTCATCACAACTGGTGGAAGATTAGCATTAGCAATTTTCACTTGCTTCCCATAAGACAATCTTTTTTCTATCATTTCCTTTCTTAGTTTCCATTCATCTGTACCTACATTTGAAGCTCCAAGTCCTCCTAATTCATAATATTTATCACTTTTTATGTTTTGATAATCTTTTAATGTATAAGGTTTATAATCATCAAAAGGTTTATGTCCTTGTTGGGTTATAACATTGATACGGGTTTGATTTTGATTTTGATTTTTTATATTTCTATATGGCCTTGCTGATAGGATTTGTTTACGACTTTGGCTTTGAGTAGGTTTAGGATTTGATATAAAAGGATCTCTTTGGCTTTCAATTTCATATGAAGATATAGGGAAATTCGGGTATGTTGTTTTAATTGCTGGGGTGCTTTTAAAAGTTTCATATGGAAAATCATATACTTGTTTGGTATTTGGTTTTTGGATAACGTTAGAGTCCCCTATGTCTATTATCCCTTGTTTGCCGATAAAATTCGCTCGGTTTTTGAATCGCTCTTGGAAAGCAGAGCTCATACTATTTATTTAAGAATTATTTATGGGATAAATTATTTAGATTTTGATTAAATTTTTTTTCAATGTTGTATTTGTGAAGATTAGGGTGTCAGGTTTGTTTTATTGATTATAGTTAAAATTTATATGCTTTAAATTTTTTTGATATAAACCTATTCATGACACTGTTTATATAAAATTTATGTTTTTTGTATATTATTGAATACTGCTGACAGAAATGATTTGACCTTGATGAGAGTTGTAAAAAAAATTTGAAATATTTGAAGTATGGGACTAAGGATATGATCAATTACTATTGAGAGTAATTTTAGTGAAAACTTGATTGGAGATATTTATCTTGAATAATTAAGATTATATAAATTTATAAGTTTTATAATATGATTATTTTAGACAGGGTTACAAGAAAATAAGGGTGCTGAAAATTATTGATTTTTGGGTTGTGGCAGAGAGGATGAATAGTTTTAGAAAATCTTTCAAATATGATTTAATTAAAAAATAGGCAATTTTTTAACTAAGACTTTTTTCAGTCTTAAGGGTGTTAGGGTGTTA
>MPUH01001383.1:0-16925 GCA_001970955.1 Stentor coeruleus | reverse complement strand
TCTTAATATAGAATAATTTCTTAAAACAAATAAAAGAATTAAAAGGTTTACGCAAAACACAAGTTGAAGCTTTACTTGAATTTCATCAATCTATGATTTTCCAACATACCTAAGCATTTTTTGTCGTTCTTGTCATAAGCATAGAACTTTTATCAAGTGCTTTACTGTAGCAGCCTGCTAATGCTGAGTTTTTTTCATATGCTTCCAGCAGAATTTTAACTTTTCTTTGCATTTACAGCCAGCTTGCTCAGTGCAATAAGATATCCCGCAATTCTGATTCATTAATATTACAATAGGAAAATAGATTATATAAAAATTAATCAAATTATATTAATGAAATTACTAATGTGATTTTTAGAGCTTATTTTTTAGCCCTTGAAAGGCTAAAGAACAGTCCAATTAGCTTAGAAATAAAACTGACAAAAATTAATTTTCTTTAACTCAAACTTTTCAATGCAAGATCAATTTTCAAGGAAATACTAAAGAGTCTTGAAGTTTATCACATAAAAACATGTAAGATTGTTCAAAGGGTTCATGTGAGTGAATGATAATTCTAACTCTAACCACATAAAAATATTATCAAGTAATATTTCTAACTCATACTTAGTTTTTTTTTGCAAATTCTAAAGAGGTGAAAATCGCAAGCATACTTTATTTAGTGGTAACAAATATTGAACTTATTAAATCAAAATTTGAAGAGCCGCTTAGAATTTTGCTATTTCATTCTTTATATTCTATTCTTCAATTTCTTCAAACTAAAGATTGCGATCATGTATTGGTTTGTATACTATTAATAGTAAATGCACAACTTGTACTAAGAATGCCACTACTGATTGAACTCAATGCTTAATAAATTTGGATAGCGCTACAATGTGCACAACTTGTATTAATCATTATAATGTAGCTAAAGATTGTGCGTTATGTACCGGTTTACATTGTATAATAATCAATATATGATTTGCATCCACTATTTGTATTACAATGATTAATACAAGTTTCACAACTACCGCCACTGCAATTTGGTAAGCAAGCTGAACAGTCCAATTTCAGTATTTGGAGGCAATCAATCAGCACAACCATTGCTCAGCATATAATAACCAGTACATGATTTGCATCCACTATTTATATCATAATTAATACAAGATGCACAAGAGTCTGTTTCATCTAAATTTTATAATTCATTATGATACAATTTTTAATTTTAATACACAAAGAACCCCTGCTCACAGCTTTTCCAGTTCCCACTTTGAATACAAAATTTTGAGTATCTGAAAAAATTGGCAGCAATAGCTTGAGCGAGAATTTTCTGTTATGTTCTAACAAGAAGCTAAGCTTCTTAGAGTTCACAATAATCGCTCCTTTCAGATTTCCTTCGACTCAGCTGTAAGGAAGTTGGCCAATCTGCTATATAGATTGAGAAGTTATTCCAACCAAGAAGGGTTGCAAGGTTTGAGCAATCGATTTCTTGGATGCTTTCCTTTGGTATATTCATAGAGCTTTTGTCTTGCTCTTCGTAGATGGCTTAGATAATAGGATCTAATTCGAAAAGATTTGACTCGACAAATAGTCTCAGGTTGATGAACTGCTTGAGTCTTGAAAGTAGCCAGTATCATCAAAAGGGTTCTCGAACGTACTCGAGAAGTCGTTATTTGTCCCTGAGACTAAAGAAACACAAAGAAGTCCGAAGACTATCCCAGCACTTAGTCGAGTGTTGTAAACCATATTTATTATTAAATAGCATCCACAAATTTAAATTAGCTTTAGGCCCCTTTGAGTATCTAATATGGGTTTTGTTTTTCTTAGGTTGTCAAAATTTAAAAAGCCAGCCTTTGGAAATTAAATGAGAGAAAGCTGGCATAGTTTATAAAAGAAAAGACCCTAAATTACATCAATATTAAAAATTGTTTGCAGGCTTATGATGCTAAGCCAGATTCTTAGCTGATTCATTCTAAGGAAGATTCAGTTGAATTTTTGATTCATTTTAATCGTATCTGGTTTAGGGTCTTCTAGAATTTTACTCTTTTTGCACTTGAAAATTTCAAAAAATATTCGATAGCTGGAAGAATCATATTCAATATTTCTAAAGGGAAATACTCGACAAGCAATTCATTTTAGTCCTAAAATAATCTTTAATTAGTAGCAGGAATTTACTATGATAATACTAAGCAAGGAATTTTATAATCACTTGTTTGTATAAGGCAAAAGAGTTGAATTCGATATAAAAAAATTCTGATAGGAAAAATGCATTCAGAATAAAAAATGCTTTATGATTATGATAAGGCTTAAATTAGCTATGAAATACTTAAAAATAATGTATTGATAAAACTAAATTAAGAAGCCAATAACTTTTAAGTAAATATTTCTAAAAAAAAACTAAAACAAAATTCAAACCAAATCCTCTTTTTACCCTACAAAAAAAACCCATATACTAACCCTAAAAAATGCCTATCAAGATTATTAGTTATAAGAGTTAAATCGTGTTTGAAGTTTAGAAAAAGCTCCAGACAATGACTGTTTAAGTTGTGAAGCTTTATCCATAGCAATAGACCCTATCCGACTAGCTTCATCCTTTATCCTATCAGCTGTAATTTCAATATTCTTATTTTCTTCTCTACCAAAAAACATATCACTCGATATAGCTTTTTCTCCACTTAACTGAATAATTCTATTTTTATGTGCCCTTTCATCAACATATTGTGCTTCATAATCCTCTGAAGAAATACCTTTTTTCTCAACAGGTTTTCTTTGAATAACTGCTGGAGCTGGTGTTGGGAGGATTTCAGTTTTAGGTCTTGCTGGGGGTTTTAAAGGCTGAGGGTCAAAAAATTCTTCTTCTTCGGTTTGGACTTTAAATGTGACTGGCTTAAAAGATACGCTTTGAGGTTCATCAACTTTGGTTTTCCTGAATTTATGCTTGGATTCTCCGGATTGAACTTTGAAAGTACTTCTTGGGATAATAGGTTGGACTGGTTTTATTATGGGTGTTAATTTTTCTTCTTTTTGTTCTTCTTCGATGATTGGTTCTGTAGGGAGTTTTGGTTCTTGCTTTGTAGGCTCGGGTTTTTGGGTTTCATTTTGAGACTTTTTTGGGTATTTTTCGTTGACTGTTTCTGAGAGATCGTTTCGCCATCTTTCGGCTGTTTGTGATGTGTAATCAACTGCATTCATTACTCCGTGACTACGGAAAAAGGCCCGAGCTTTTTTATTCCCTGCAAACTCAAGGAAAGCCAGCTGACGTAAAGTCCACATATCAAGTTCACTAGATCTAACAAAACTTAAATGAGTTCCCATACTTCTGTGCGGAGTAGCACAATTATAACATATAAATATTCCTAAGATAACAGAGCACCAAGAAGGATTTTTCAAGTTGCAATCAAAACAAAATTGATTTTCTGGAAGCAACTTAAGACGTTTGAACACGGAGTCTCGATAAGCGACATCAACGTGAACATCAGGATCCATTTATTTATTACATAATTATTTTAAGACCCCATTGAATACTACTGCCCTCCATAAACCTTGTCGCAAGTAGTTCAAATAAATTATCAAATTTTATTAAAAGTTTTTTTTGAAAGATTTTTCTTTGTCTGAGTGATTTGTGAGGAGATAAGAATGAAGTTCAAAAAATCAGTTTTTTAATGTTACAAAATTACAATTTTATATCTATTTGGAAATATTATGTAGATTCTTGTCTAGTGTCAAGTGGATTAAGCTTTTAATGCTATAAAATATGGAATATATAATATTTTTTTCCATCTAAACTATAGTTTATTCATCCACTAAATATTCAATCTCTTTAATTAATTATATCCATTTCGTTATTCAATCCTAGTCAAATCTAAGCTAACTTTCTTAAATTTTACTCTCGATCAGTTATCTAAAAACCAAATCAAACACTTTGCCAATCAAAATGACAATTTTTTTGTTTAATAAATTATGGAAGGTTTAGTGAATTAATAAACTTCAGTCAAAGGAGTAGGGCTAAATGATAGAACTTCAAGATGTGTCTTAAAAAGCTAGTTTTTACAAGAAAAAACAAAATAAATTCAAGACTTGCCTGTTTATGCTCACCCTTAAAAAAATAAACACTAAAGAATTAAAGGAAAAGCCAATAAACACATTATTAAAAAGAAAATTTATACACTATCCCAAATCAGCTGAAAGAAAAAAATCATAAAACTCTCAACCTCTCCAACCTAAAAATCATTCGAACTAAACTTAGTGGTGGAAATGATATTGCTTANTGATATTGCTTAATTAGATACTTATTTTGTCTAAGCATTCCCACATTACAATAGTGTTTCCTCTAATAAAAACTGTTCCAAGATCTTTTTTGCTGTCAGCTAAATGCTCAGAAGCATTTTCCAAAACCAAGTTCATGAAAATATCATATCCACGCAAAACTCCTGATACATGCCGGTTGCCGTTCATCTTAATATCAACTCGCAAATTTAGATATCTTCTAAGGTCAGGACCATATCCTTGTTTTGCTGCCATATATATTTATAATTCTAATCTTGATAAATTATTAAGTAAACGTAAATCTCTGAATACATCCATCAGCTCCTCCAGTATACAAAAACTCACTATCCCCATCTAAAGCCATAACTTTGCCTTCATGAGCTGGTAAAACATGTGTAGGGGTCTTAAAAGCTCTTAAATCATATAAATAAACCTGCCCATTTTCTAAACCAACAGACATAGCATTACCTACAATTTTCAATGTTCTGACCCAAGCACTAGCACAAGTACTAAATATTTTCCCACTATTTCTACAATCATAAGCATTAATCAACATATTTTCAAATCCACAAAAGACCATATTCGAGGAAAAATCTGAACATTGAACAGACCTTGGGCATAAAATACTTGAAGAAATTGATGCTTTTTCTAAATCAACTTGATGAACGTTATGATCAAAAGATGTTGTAATCAAAGTTTCAAAGCTAGGCCAAAACACCCCAGACACTAGATCAGTATGGCAAGTTTCTATAATATTATATGTAATTCCTTTAGTATCTACATGCTGTTTTTTATTTCCTTGTATAATAACCCCATCATTATCATTTATTTCACATATTGTGATTTTTCCTGAATATAACCCTATAGCGAATTTAGACCCACTTGGATTCCATACACATTTTTCAGCATGTTCTGTATTCCCTGAAGCTATAATATTGAAATCTATATCTAAAATAGAATTTAATCCTTTTTTACTTATTGCACAAATGAGTTTAGTCTCATTGTTTATATTGAAACTTTTTAATGGACCTGTAAAAATCATTTTTTCCCTGTCTAAGTTCATGTTAGAGAATTTTTGTATGTAACCAGAGTAGTTTGATACGAAAATGGATGATGAGAAATTTTGGATTGATGATATCCAGTCACCACTATTAGCTTGACCTGAAGATTTTAGAGGAGGGATTTGGATAAAAAATTCCAACTCGATTTTACCTTCGGTTGATAGGTTTTGGGATGTTAAAAGTCTGATTAAGGGTTACTCTTGTAATGTATTTGTTAGAGGCTGATTGTGAAGAGTGAACATTAGGACTGCAGATTTTTGGAGGATATGAAGGATAATGTCTTGGAGATCTTCTCTTTTAGAATCGGTATTAATTGAATAACTTCCGTCTATTGTCCATTCTTGACCTAGGCTGGTTTTGAATGTGACTTCGACTTCCATATTTTAATTTAGATTTTTTAGTTTTTTATGGTAGACTTGGGTTTTAAGGTATGTAGTTATTATAAAATATGTAATGATTTTAAGCGACTGTTGAACATGATAAAATCCTAGTTCGAAAAGCCTTAAAAATACTAAAAAAGCATACAAAATCTCAGCATCTACTTAACTATTTTCATTAACAGACTTGTATAATTATACAATCCAACACTCTAAACCGAACATCGTTTCCCTTAACCTTTAAACCCAGCCTCANAGAAAGTTAGTTATTGGCTAATAGGGACCTCATCATCCTTAAGTCTAATAACAAAGTTGCTATCATCAATCTTCCACTTCTTAAGCATGGCTTGAAATAGTTCTGGATTATGTACCGTCCCAGTAGCCGGGACTGTGAGTTTTTGATTCTCCACCTGCTCATAATATTCTTTCCAATTCAATGAAACAAGTTTTAAATCATTATCCAGTCCTCCAGTTTCATTAAGTTCTTCCTGTTCTTTTTTAATAGCCAAGTTATCAGCAAGCATATAAGTCGAAGTTTCAGCACCCATAATCCCATTATTCTCAATTTTCCAAGCACCTCCACGTACATACCAAATACGATCAATGCTAAACCTTAGGTTGTAAAGATAATAACAATGAGGCATAATCCCTAAATAAGCTATAAGGAGCATAGTCCATGTTGGATGGCCTGTGCTTTGAACTAGATTATAGATGATATATGGGGATATATATGTTCCTATAGACCAAGGTAATGGGAAGAAAACATTGAATTTAGATTTGCAAGATTTTGAATACACAAGGATTTCACCTTTTTGGTTGAATTCTATGGCTCCTGCTGGCTTGTAGATGTCAGTGGTTGGGATAAAACCCTGGACTGCACTTGATGAACTTGCTGGAGTTAGAACTCCTGGCATTTTGTAGGCAAAGTTCCTCACCAACGAACTTATCATATTTATTAGAGGATTATTTAACCTTTGGAGAATAGATGAGGAAAGATGTGGAATAGGTAAGAAGTAAGGTGAGGGAAAGAAGGGTTTTTGGATGAAATGCTTTTTAATTTTTGCTTAGGATTGAAATGATTTTTGTGATAGAATTTGGTAAGGGAAGGATAGGGTTTTGGTGATTTTGGGATTTTTGGTAGTGTAAAATAGATTTGATTTTATTAATAGAAGCAGATGAGTTTTTATTATAATTTTTGAATGAGTTTGTTATTAAGAAATTCACTTATGGTTGTTGTAGTGTTTATTATTTGAAATTTTGGTAAAAAGATGCTATAAAAGAAGTAGATATTTAGGTTAGTGCTTACTTTCAGCTTATCTCAATTATATGCTTTCATTACCTTTACTAATGATTATTATTTCGCTAATACTTATCCTAACAAACGTAAATTATTTCGTGAATTAACTCTTGTTGATATCACATAGTTTTCAAAATAATTAGATAGTATTCTTTAACATAATTCATTCTTGTTGATTAAACTTATAAATTTAAACCATATTATAATGCAAGAAGAAATAGAAAACCATGAAATTAAAATTCAAGACCTTTATGAAAGTTTAAAAAAAGCAAACGATCATGTACAAGATTTAAAAGAAAGCAAAGAGATATTCCAAAATGAATTAGAAAAGTGATTTTTACATAGAATAGAACATGAAAACAGAATTATTATTGAAGAGAATGAGAATTTAATAAACAAAATTAACTCAACATAAAGAAGCTTATCAGTTTTAAAGCAAAGTCTAGAAAGTAAATCTTCTCAGGCTCACTGACGAAGATCTATGACTTTAATCATATCAAAAGTTATCCATGAGCAAAGTCTTAAGTCTCATGAATCAGATCAAGAAAATTCTAATGATTTAAGTGATGAAATCTCGAATGATCCAAATATAGAACAATTTCTTAAACAAATAAAAGAACTAAAAAGTTTATGTAAAACACAAGAGGAAGCTTTACTTGCATTTCATCAATCTATGGAAGCCACAAAAGAAGAAAATGATAAACTGCTAATTGTGCTTAATGAATTTGAAAATGAAAAAAAAGGACTTTCAGATTTTTTCATAGTTTCTGAAATAAAATCTAGCATTGGTTTTGATTGTAATAGTCCAGCATCGCCTGTAAATCCAAGGTCTATAGATTCGCCAATGTTTAGTAGTACAATTGAAGGATTTGAATTTGAAAAACAACAAAATAGTAAATCTTATAATGAGATTCATTTGAAAATGCACAAATGCAATTTAGAACCAGTGGAGATTTTTATATTTAAGTCTCATATATCTGGACTTTCTATATAAATTCTTTAATTTATTGTGTTTAAATATAAATTATTTGTTGTTAAACACTAATTGCATTTTAATATACACAATTTAGAGTTAAATAAAGTAGGGGTTTTTATGGGTAATCATAATCTAAGATAATTTTAATAGGAAATAATATGAATAGTTTATATTAAAATTAAACATTGCATGAATATTTTAAGTTTAATTGTGAATTAATTATAGAATAAGTTGTATTTAAAAAAGAGAATTTTATATATATTTTAGTATAAATTAAAAAGTACACTTGGCTATTAACTTAAAAAACAAATTTTCAGTTAAATCACAGCTTTTAAAATATCATCATAATAAGAAGTTTATTCAGAATATGCATTTTGTTCAGAGCTAATAGAAAATTCATCATAATCACTTTTTGAACCATCAACAGAATATGTATTAAAAATTTTTTAATATGCGAAATTTCCATATAAAATTCAATATGATAATTTTGCATGATAACATGATAGTTTTAGATTTTCCTAGAAACATGATATTTTTATAAGATATTCCCATATGATGATTTGGCTTGAATTTATGATAATTTAGCATTTTCTAAACATGATTTTTAATAGTAAAGTTTTAAATTTTCTTAGAAATATGATACTCCTGTATGATAATTTATATTCTCATGCGATAATTTTACATTATTTTTGGTATATTTTCATTCTAAGTGTATTCAACATATTATTTTAATAAAAACACTCGATATAAATCTTTAATTGCAAAGCATATACTCACAGTATTTGATATTATTTAAGTTAAGCAATTACAGTTTTAATTCTTAATATAAGACTATAATATATTTTTCATGCTATATTTATGTTCATAACTTTAAGTCTCTATCTTTAATAACAGAATATGTTCTCATAATTTATTATTACTTCTTTTATCCCGAAATTCAGTTTGATAAAATATTATAATCAGAAAATCTAAATGAATGGAACTTATATGAAACATAATGAAGAGAATTTTGAAGAGGAATACAAAGATGACAACATAAGTTTACTAGACAATAAAATCAAACCAAGTAATTCTAATTACACTCCATGGCTTAAGGAAAGTTATCAAAGATCTTTTTCATTACTGAATATCCAAGACACCTCAAATATAAGTTCATGCTTAGATCGTGCAAATACGAATAATAAACCCAAATGTATAGAAAAATCTTTAGCTAAAGAACTACCTCAACAACAATCTCCAGCAACAAATGAAGAACTTGAGCTTCTTAAAGGTTATCTTACAGCAAGATTTGTAAGGAGAATTGAAACTGTTGAAAACATCCAAGACATATACCCACTACTTGAATTCCGTAAAGCACTGATGCGAATAATTTACTCAATCAGTGAGTTATCTTTGCTTATAATAAACGCAAGTATGTTTGAGACTTTGACCATTCTAGTAATACTAATGAATACAATAGTTTTAGCTTTAGAAGACCCAAATGGATCTCCGCCAAGTACTCTTCAAGGTTTTGACAATTTTTTTCTGTATTTCTACACAGTTGAGTGTGCCCTTAAGATCATAGCTTATGGTTTTCTCTTAAATAAAAACTCATATTTAAGAGACAATTGGAATATTTTAGACTTTATAATTGTTGTCAGTGGCTGGGCTGGACAACTCGCTGGCTCAGGTGTGAACTTATCAGCAATGAGAACTTTAAGGATTTTACGTCCTTTAAGAAGTATTAGCTCTGTAGCAGGAATGAGAGCTTTATTCATATCTTTACTCTATTCAATCAAACCTTTACTTTCAGCTTTAGTTGTATTATTTTTCTATACTCTGATCTTTGCCATAGCAGCTTTACAACTTTGGAGTGGGGCTTTAAACTATAAATGTATGGATTTTGATACTGGATATTATGATAATAATTCAGATACTTGTGGCCAAATTAGTTGCCCAGGCGCATATGTTTGTGTTAAAGTTCTAGACAACCCAAACTATGGTACAACAAATTTCGATAATATTTTCATATCAATCATAATGGTTTTTCAGGTAATAACTTTAGAAGGGTGGACTCAAATCCTTGTCCTCACACAAAAAGCATTTAGCTATTTTTCAATCTTATATTTCATGCCTTTAGTTTTTATAGGGGCGAATTTGATACTTAATTTAGCTTTGGCTATTATAACAAGTTCTTTTTTCACTGCTATGCAGCAGGTTAGAGATAAAAAAGATAATCAAGATTTTATTAAATTGGAAATTGAAGATTTTAAAGAAAATGTTTCAGATGAAGTTTTGTATAAGAAAATTGAAAAAGTGAGGGATTCAGTTAGACTGACTGGTATGATGGATAAAAAGGGGATTCAGAATGAAGGTCAAATGGAAATTGAGCATAAATACTCAGAACAGAAAGTTGAAATTATGGATGATACTAAAAACAAAATCGATTACCTTTTTAGTAAGGTAAATCATGATGATAACTATTTGTTTACACAAGGAAATTATATACCAACGTCGTTTTCCCCGGGTCTTCAAGGAAGGAATACGGATAATTGTGAGATTTTTGCAGAAAAAGATGACCAGGTTGCAAGCCAAATGCAGAAACTTAGGAAAATCAAAAGTATTTTAATGCTCAAAAGAGAAAAAACTTCAGTTGGTGTTGATAAACCTAAGAGTATTATTGATATTAAAATAGAAGTGAACCCATTTTGTATTCTCAGTCAAGATAGTAAAGATGATGTATTATCTTCATATGAAAAAACTCAAATTAAATCTGGATATAATTTTTTATATGTTCCTGGGATTGAAGAAAAAATGGTAAATGACAATTTATCAAAATATGCTCATGTGAGTGAAGATGATATAAAACATTTTATTATGTCATATAAAGGTCCACATTTAGGATTTAAAATGCTTAAAGGGTATGTAAAAGATGAAGTTTTAAAAGTTCAGTTTCATGATAGTTTGCAAAAAAATATATTAGGAAAGTATTCAGGAAATGATGTTTTTGAAAGCTTGTCTTATATAATTTATATAGAAAAACTTAACTGTATGAGTTATCATCGTTGGAGTCCTGGACTAAAGGGTATATGGGAAAAATGTATATTTCCAGTTTCAGTGATTATGAAAAGTAAACATATATCAACAATTATGATAATATTAGTACTTATAAATACAGGATGTTTAGCATCTGATCATTATGGAATTACAGACCGACATTCTTATATTTTACAGACAATAAACAATATTCTTACTTATATTTTTGCTGTAGAACTGTTTTTAAGATGTATAACTTATGGGTTTTATGAGTTTTGTAGAGATAAAATGAATTATTTCGATACAATTGTTGTTGTCTTAAGTCTTATTGAACTTGTAGCTTTTTCTAATAGTAAGACTTCAACTTTTTCAGCTTTTAGGGCAATTAGAGTGTTTAGGATATTTAGAGTACTTAGGGTTGTGAGGATACTTAGATATTTAGAAAGTATGGGGCAGATAATTAGAGCTGTTAGCAAGTCTTTGTCAAATTTCATGTACTTGTTTCTCCTTTTAGCATTATTTTTGATAATATTTTCCTTGTTGGGGATGCAAATTTTTGGTGGCGAGTTTTCTTTTCCTCAAGGGCTTCCTAGAGGAAATTTCGACTCATTCCATTGGGCATTTGTGACAACTTTTATCCTACTTTCTACTGAAAACTGGAATGACATATTAACCTCCAGTATGAGAAGTTCAATCGGTCCTGCATCTTCTCTTTTCCTAATATTTTGGATAATCTTAGGAAATTTTGTTATATTAAATTTATTCCTAGCAATTTTACTTGAGTCTTTCAGTACAGATGAAGAAGAAGATGAAATTATTTATGAAGATAACGACATAGAACGTGAATATAAAATGCTCACAAGAATAAATAGAAAAGTTAAAAGAAAACTGCAAGTTTTGATAAATTATGAAAATCCTAGTGATAGCGAGAATGATGAAAGTAGCGAAGCAGATAATTTTAGTAAACAAACAAAAGAAAAAACTATATTAAACGATATGGATGATAACCAATGCTATTTTTCATATATGATTTTTAGTAAAAACAACAAAATTCGCATTGCATGCTTTAAATTGATAAAAGATAAGAAATTTGATATGGCTATATTAGCATTAATAACATTGAACAGTTTAAAACTTGTTTGGGACACTTATATGATTGATCATTTAAATTCAGACCCTGAAGTTCAAGTATCAATGGTAATGGATTATATTTTTACATTTTGTTTTTTCGTTGAGTTTATAACAAAAAGTATTGCATTAGGATTTTTCTATGATGAAGGAACCTATCTTACAGACAACTGGAACAAGCTAGACCTTCTTATTATAATATTATCAATTCTTGATACTTCAGTATCTTCTATCAACATTCCAATTATCAAAATATTTAGACTTTTAAGAACTTTACGTCCTTTACGCTTAATAAACCACAATTTGTCTATGAAAATAGTTGTAATTGCTTTAGTAGAATCTTTATCAGCAATAGTTAATGTTTTAGCTGTAATTTTGGTAATTTGGCTGATTTATTCAATTCTTGGGGTATCTTTACTAGGAGGTAAAATGTACAAATGCAGTAACAGTCTTATTGAACTCCAAATTGAATGTGAAAACTCAGGGTATATTTGGTTAAACACAAATACAAATTTTGATAATGTTTTATATGGCATGATAACACTTTTTATTGTAATGTCACAAGAAAGTTGGCCTAATCGTATGTATGAAGGTGTTGATGCAAGGGAAATTAGTATATCTCCACAAGTTAATTACAATCCTTATATGGCTTATTTTTATATAGGCTACTTGATTATTGGGAATTTTTTCATGGTCAACCTTTTCACTGCAGTTGTTTTTAATAAATTCAACGAAGCTAAGATCAATGAAAGCTCAATCTCTTCATTGATTCTTTCCAAAGGGCAGAAAATATGGACTGATCTTCAGCAATTGATTATTGAATCTAAGCCAGTTATTGAAATCAAACATATTCCTACAAATAAAATTTCACATTTTTGCCATGCAATGACCAAGTCTAGAGCTTTTGAATTTAGCATAATGGCGGCAATAATCATAAATTTAATAGTCTTAGCAATGCCTTATGAAGGTGCTCCACTTAAATACTTAATTGCTATTGAGAACATGAATTTAGCTTTGACTGTAGTTTTTCTTTGTGAAGCTTGCTTAAAAATTATCGGCTCAGGGGTTAAAAGGTATCTGGCTGATAAATGGAATAGAATTGACTTTTTTATAGTTGTAACATCAATAGTAGATCTTTGCTTTCAGATTTTTGCTGGGACATCTATAACTCTTTTACGTCAAGGGCCACAACTTATTCGTATAATTCGTGTTATGAGGGTGTCTAGGCTTTTTAGACTTGTTAAAACTTTAGAGTCACTTCAGACTTTAATGATGATTATAGCTTATGCTTTACCAGCTATAATGAATGTTCTTGCTTTACTTTTGCTTATATTTTTTATTTTCTCTATACTAGGAGTTTTCCTTTTTCACAATGTTGATAAAGGCAATGCAATAAACGAGTTTTATAATTTCAAAAATTTTAGCAATGGAATGAACGTCCTTTGGCGCATTTCTACAGGTGAAGATTATCCTTCAATAATGTTTGATTGTGCAAATTATTTAGACTCAGAAATTTATATTATATACTTTTTATCATTTATCACACTGATTGATTTTGTCATCCTCGACCTTTTCATCTCTGTAATTATTCAAAATTATGAAGAATATTCTACTAATTCTGATACAGCTTTAAAGAAATTTCATCATGATATCAAGATTTTTAGAAAAATATGGGGTAAATATACTGCTGATACAAATGGAATAAGGATTTCTAGAGAGTTTATAACAGATTTTTTTGAGGAATTCGGTAAAGAATTTGGGATTTTTGATGAAAGAAGACACACAATTGAGTCTATAAAAAAAGCTACAATTTCACTTACTGTTAGTATTAATACTGATCAAGAAGGGAATTTTTATTATCATGATGTTCTGTTTGCCATGTTGAAAAAGAAATATTCGACTAAGATCACGAGGATAAAAAGTGAATATACTAGGAAAATACTTATGATGGAAGAGTCGAAAACTCAAAATGAGTTGGGGAAATTGAGAAAAAAAGCGATAAGGAATTTTGATAAAAAATCTCAGTCGATGAAAAAATGCGAAAATTTTTTTGTGCAAACTATGTACTTGAAGTCAGTTTTAAGAAGCTGGAGAGAATATACTAAAAGAAAAAAACAGAAAAATCGATCTATTAGTATTACTCCACAGTTCTCTGATATTGAGTACCCAGGGCAGAATTCGGAAAAAAATTAGTATTATACTATTTTTGATTCAAATTTTATGGTATCTTTCTATATAAAGTCATATTTACTAGACAAGATAATTGCTATATGCTCTACATTTTATTATATACTTAATCAAGTTAATATTTATCTATTAAAAAATTCTAAAATTGAATTAACTATAACCTCTATATCTATTAATAAGGCATCCACTAAGTGCAACAGAATCTTTATTGTTAAAACAATTTCTTCTCATAAGCGATACATAAACCCTTCCTTTTGATTTATTGATTTTGCCAAACTTTTTTATGTATTTTTCTAGAGATAAACCTAAATTCCGAGTCAAAAAAAATTCGCAAGTCTTTAAATTAAGAAACTTGTGTAGGATTCCAAAATGTTTTATTTCAAAAATATTTCCTACTTCATCTGGGGATATATTATCAATAATTTCTTTAGAACCTACACAATTTCTTGACCCCTCCCAAGTTCGGCATGAAATTCTTCGAAAATAATGACATAATTCATGAAGTAAAACATAAAAAGTTGCTGCTTTATCCATTTCTGAATAGCCTGCATCAAAAAGTTTTACATATATTTTCCTATCGTAAGAAGTGAAGCTTTATAAATTTCAAAAATTTCCTTTTGCACTAGGACAATATTTCTTAAAGCAGTTATTAACAAATTTTCGAAATCATCTTCATTAATATTGCATAAGCCTTTCAAGTATTTTGTAAATAAAGGATTCCAAGTAAGAAATTCTATAAAAGTATCTAAATAATAATTGAAATTTTTAATCATCGCTGTTCTGTTGCTCATCCAAAACAATACTTCTGAACTTAAAGTATTTGGGTACTTGAAATCTGTAAATAATATAAAACTTGAAATGTTAAACGACTTTAGTTCGTTAGAAGCAATAATTCCTTTCAAAATATTAGGAAGTCCTCGAAATCTTGAACTCTTTAACTCACATATTTTTTTTTCTAAATTGTGGGAATTGTGCATTCCTGATAAAAAATTCAAAACAAGCGCAGAGAGAACCTCTTCAATTATAACTGGATTTCTAAAGGCTTTTTCCAAAATCTTGTGCTTAAATCGTGTATTTCTGATGTTGTATTTTCTAAAATCTCTTTTATTTTTTGACCAATTAATTTAGTGAAATCAGAAATAGGGATAAACCGATTTTGTCTTTCTAGAGGGGCGAGAATTTCATCTTCAATCAACTGTTCAATCATTAATGCTGGTGTATCCAAATTTTGAAGATTGTTGAAGCTTTGAAAATCACTTGTTGCCATCATTTTTATTATAAAGAAAGAGTGGGGCTTTTTTTATTATTATAATATTTTGGGGTATTTGTAAAGGTAAGAAATTAATTAAAAAGCAAAATACAAATATTTATTATTCTTATAGGGAGCGATATACATTCAAAACTCAGCGAATGATTATATTTGAAACTATCAAATTTTTGAAACATGTACGAACTCACATAATTTGACGTCATACCTTTTCTTTTTAGAGGAATTTTAGAAATTTTCTTCATAGGATTTTTAATTCAAAAAAGTGTATGCTTTAAAATTATCAAAGCACGGGTCCCCTTACTCAACCGAAAATAATATTTTCTAAAAGTTTTACTAAATTTTTTTCAGCTTTAAATTTTTATAAAGGACTAGGAGGATTTCTATAGATCTTAGTCCTGTCTACAGTAAAAATTATTGATCTTTTCAAGTAAAAAAATGTTTTTCCTTGATTTAAAAAAATTCATATCTTTATAAAGGTTTAGTTTTTGATTGCAATGCATATCTATGTTTGACAAAAAAATGATTATTTAATTTCTCAAGGATTTCCCTTTTGGTATTTGTGTGATTAACATGATGATATCTTTCTATTAAACCCTTCTTAATAACCTTTATTTCATAAATCGCATAAGTATTTTTTTATTAGCATAAATTATTAGGTTAGTATTTGCCAAGTAGATTTTATATGTTGAAATAATCAAGATTAAATTTATCAATATATTATCTAATAGTATGCAAGCTAAAATCAATCATCTTTAGTTTAATGTTCTTCTGATTTAAAGCATCGTAAGCAATTACCCATTTCTTTTTATACTTATAAAATTAAGATTAGATATAATAAACTATACTGTTTTAATAATTTTTGATTTTGATTTAAAATTCACCTTTAAGTTAAAAAACAAAGAAAAGTATATAAATTTTGTTATTTTCCTAACTATTTTATAGTTGAATATTTCTTAAAGCTTTGTTATTAAAAATAGTAAGGATTAATTTATAGTTTTTAAAAAGAGTTATCTTTATTCATGAAGTTCTAGTCTATTTTGAATACATATGTCAATTTATACTATGCATCTTGTTATCCCTACAACTAAAAACAATAATTATTGGTTATTTATGCTATTGATTATATAATAGATACTAGTTTAGATTTTAATAACATTGAAAATCAGCCTATAAAAATTCAGAGAAGAATATGAAATATATGCGCAGATTAAGTTTACGGCTTCAGGTTGAAAAAAACCCAGACTATGATGTCTCTGATAATGCTCCAAGCTCAGCACTTCTTGGTCCGAAAAACGATCTTCCTTCACTAATTATTCGCAGGAGCATCAACAGTAAATCACCAACAGTAACAGATTCTCCTCCTCACGGCCCA